>JANCYU010000060.1:0-162482 GCA_026122205.1 Galdieria yellowstonensis
ATAAACCCTAATAAACCCTAATAAACCCTAATAAACCCTAATAAACCCTAATAAACCCTAATAAACCCTAATAAACCCTAATAAACCCTAATAAACCCTAAATAAACCCTAATAAACCCTAATAAACCCTAATAAACCCTAATAAACCCTAATAAACCCTAAATAAACCCTAATAAACCCTAATAAACCCTAAATAAACCCTAATAAACCCTAATAAACCCTAAATAAACCCTAAATAAACCCTAAATAAACCCTAATAAACCCTAATAAACCCTAATAACCCTAATAAACCCTAATAAACCCTAAATAAACCCTAATAAACCCTAAATAAACCCTAATGAACCCTAATGAACCCTAAATAAACCCTGATAAACCCTAATAAACCCTAAGAAACCCTAAGAAAACCTAAGAAAACCTAAGAAAACCTAAGAAAACCTAAGAAAACCTAAAAAAAACTAAGAAAAGCTAAGAAACATAATAACTTTGTAAACCTCTTAGTTTCTTACCCATCTTTTAAATGCATCAATTTGATGGTGCCGTAAAAATCATTATTAGTGTACTGTGTGTTCGAGTTCCATTTTTTTTGTAGTCACTACTCTAACTTTGTAGGCCATTTTAATTTTGCAATCCGTCCTTAACTTGATGGTACCACAGTTGCTCTATGCATGAATAGACTATCGCAACGCCTCATTTTCTTACGTGATGCTTTTTTTCTTAAACTTATTGCTGTTACTCTTGTTTTTGCTTACTTTCATTTCAGTACAATTACTGTAGTTGCATGTTTTTGTTAGACCTCTTTAGTACTGCTCGACTACATCGAGACGATGAAGTTACATTAATGTTTTATGTATATTGACTATCGTAAAGTTTGCGTTTCCAATGCCGTTTTAGTATGGTAAAGCTGTTGTAGTGTTAACTCGCTTCGATACCTATTGATGCTTGCCTCGATCGTTCAGTTACTCATCTTCATTAAACTCGCTCAGTGAATGGTACTTCTTTGTCAATGCCTTTTAACAATTTGCGGCAATACTAGTGTAACGTATAGGTATTATTTTTACTATAACTCTAATTGTGTTACTAGAGTTGCAGTGGTCAAAGTATTATTGGTTGTTTCGTAGGTAGCACCAGGAGGTAATTGACTCTAGACAATTCAAACTCATTGCTGCAAATCGTTGGGATGATTGCCATTATCATTGTTTTTTTTTCAGTTGACCATAGCCCAAAGCCTATATTTTCATTTAATCATTAAGCCTCTGTTTCGAGTAGACCTCTCTGAAATGTCATGCAATACCCGTGATATAATTAAAAAAGTGCCTGGACAGTTCTTAATATTCGGTGTTTAATTTACTCGTAGTGCTATAATGGCTACTGTAGTGTAAGTTAGCTTGTTGTTAACGTGTCCAATGAGACGATACTGTTGTTGCTTTTTGCATTATTGAACTAGTACAGTTCAACGTTGCTTTTTTGTCGTCCCCTTGAAAAATTTACGTTTACGCTACACCAACTGTTTTGTTTTCATAATATGTGCAGGTTTCCGTTTCTATAATTTAGTTTGATTATAATTCTAGCTGTAGTACAAGCATATCATAATGGGCTTACACGAAGAAGCAGTGGGGTCTCTATACAGCTGTCATCAAATGTTAGAACTGGCTGAGAGGTTTCCATTATGAAGTGTTTTTTGGTCATTATGATGCATTACAATGCCTCTAGTGTCACCGAAAGCTTTATTCTCCTTGTTACAATTCCAGGATTTTGAATAGCAGTGAAATAACCACGAGTTGACTATGGTAAATCTTCTGTGCCCAGCACTGGTGGATAAATGAAACTTATTGCAATCAAAGCCCGTTCGGTTGCCCAACGATTCTCAATTTGATGGTACCACTCTTGGTTTATTCGCAATTTAGCTGATGCAGTGCCTCGTATCTTTTGAGTAACGGTTTTCTGGTGAAATTGTCGCCATTATTGTGTTTTCTCTGTATTTTATGTAGTACAATACCTGTGGTGCCATTTAATCATAAGTCTCTTTTAGTACAAGTCGAATATCCTTAAAAAATGGGGCTACATTGAACTACACTAAAAGTACTTGGACAACGGTAAACCTTTTTTTCCCAATGCCGTTGTAGATTGATACGAACTGTTGCTGTGTTGGCTCGTTTTGATACCCATGGATGCTCAATTCGATCGTACAATTATTCATCTGTCTTGACTGGACTGACGCAGTGCATTGCATCTTTTTCTTAAAGCCTCTAAACATTTTATGGTCAAACTTATCTATCTTTTTTTTGTGTATTATATACCATAGAAAATGAGGTTTTCATAATTAATGCTTGCCTTGATTCGGAATGTGTGATATGCGGAGCATTGCTCTAAAATGCACTGGTTGAATTGTTGCACACAAGGAATCAGTTGTTTCTACACAGTTCTGATTCATCCATGTAAACAGTGGAGAGGATTGCAATGAAGATATTTTTGATCGTACCACTGTTGGTTAATGCACAATTGAACTAGTGCAGTACCTTGTACTATACGTATTTTCGCTTGGTGGATAGCCATTGATCATGCTTTTTCGTACTTTTACTGCATGTAAAAGCCATGTAGTGGCATGTTTTTATGGAGCCTGTTTGTTACAAGTCGACGAATTTGGAACGTTGGACCAGCCTTGATATGACTTAAAATATATTTTGACCAGTGTGAAAACTTTACGCCCAACATAGCCGTGGATCGCTACAACCTACTGCAATTTTAGCACGCTTGGATGCCCACTGATTCTGGATTCGATCGTACAGTTAGCCTACTATGCTTTATTGGATTGACTCAGTGCTTGGTGACTATTTCTTAATGCCACTGTACAATTTGTGGATACAGTATTTTCCGTCTGTTGCGTTTTATAAACTATAATGGTAAGACTTTTTAATTTATTATTAAGTTAATTCTAAAAGTGTACTAGCGGATCAGTTGTTAAAGAAGCATTGGTTGTTTCGTGACTTGCACGAGGAATCAGTTGTTTCTAATCGGTTCAAATCCATTGTTTCAAATTACTGAGATGACTGCCATTATTATTGTTTTTGGTCTTATGAATGTGTTACAAAACCTGCAGTGTCATGTAACTACTCGGACACTTAATTACGAACCAACAACTCTTAAATGCCATGCAATAACAGTGATATAACGAACAAACTACCTTGACAATGCTTTGTATTCCATGACCAACTTCGTCGTAGCTCTATACTGGTTACTGCAGTATACGTGAGTTTGTTGCCAACTATGTCCAATCAGAAGATACTGCTGTTAACGCATGCATAATTGAACTAGTACAGTTCAATGTGTCTTTCTCTTATTTCTTTTTAGGAGTTTACGTTAAAGCTACATCCTTCTTTATGTTTTGTGCTTTAGGCAGGGTTTCTTTTCGATAATTTTTATGTTTATCATATTACAAAGAACAAAAAATCATTGTAGAATGGCTGCTTGCACAAGGAAGCAGTGGTCTCTATCTAGACAGTCCTTATCAATTGTCTGAATTGGATAAGAGGATTTCTAGAATGGAGGATTTTTTTGGTCATTTAGATGCATTACAATGCCTCTAATGTCTCAGAAATCTTACGGTTCCTTATTGAACGTACACAATTCTGAAAAACAGTAAAGTAACCACGATTTGACAACCGTAAACATTCTTTTCCCAACAAGTTTGTGCATAGATGCAGCTTATGGCAGCGCAAGCTAGTTCTTTTTCTAACGGTTCTCAATTTGGATTTTACCACTGTTATTCTATGCATGATTGAACTGGTTTGCACTTTGGGAGAACTTTTTTTGATTTCATTGCAGTACAATTCTTGTGATGGAATGTAATCAGTGAGCGTCTTTATTACAACAGTGAAGCATTCTTGGTATAACGTTAAAAATGCTCTGGCAGTAGTCAATCTTCTGTGCCCAACAACATTGTGGGCCGATTTAATTTATTGCAGGACGAGTCAGCTGCGTCGCCCAACATTGATAAACTCGACGGCACCACTGTGAGTTAACATATAAAACCACTGCTTTGCTGCACTGCAGAATATCTAATTGACGTTTTCAACTACTTACAGTTACATTATACTTCTTTATATGTATCGATAGGTTGGACGGTGTCCCTTTTTTATATTTCTCATCTTACCTTGTTTCTATTTGCGCGACAATTTGGCAATTGGACAAGAAAGCATTGGTTGAATCGTCACTTGCACGAAGAAGCTGTTATTTCTAAACAGTTTTAATCTAACGTTGTAAGTCGCTGAAAGGACTGCAGTTACGAATGATTTTTGTCACTTTAGGTCGTTACATTGTCTCTAGAGTCATGAAAGCGTTAGGCCTCTTTATTGCAAATTGCAGTTCAACTGTGTTCCTTTTTATGTTTCTTATGCAACGAATTGAGTTTTGTATTAACTGTTTTCCTCAGTTAATTTTAAATGTTTGACAAGTGGAGCATTGGAAAAGAAAAAGCATTAGAGGAGTGATGAATTGCACGGGGAAGAAGTTCTTTCTTGTCCTTTGTAATCCATTGTAATAAATAGCTCGGTAAATTTCTATTATCAGGGTTTTTTGTCATTTTCATGCATTACAATTCCTCTGTTGTCATTGACAACAACTCTCTATTGCGAATCGACTACTTCGAAATGGAGTGAAGCAGCCTTGATATAACGTAAAATTGCTCTGACAACAGTAAGTATCCTGAGCCCAGTACCGTTGTAGATCGATATAAGTGGTTATAGTTTCAGCACGTTTGGTTGCCCAATGATGCCAAGTTCGATTGTACAATTCTTTGTCTATGCAGGATTGACTTGACAAAGTGAGCTGCGTTTTTATCTTAGAGTTTTTTATCAACTTGCATTTACGCCATCGCCGTTTTATGGCTTCTATACGTTGGGAATGGTTCCTTTTTGTTTTTGGCTTTTGCCCAATTCTTAATGTGCGACAGTCGAATTAGTGAACAAGCCATCAATTGACTCGAAACTAGCAAAAGGAAATTTTACTTTCTTCTTGGAAATCGCTGAAAGGATTCTTATTATTCAGATTGCGTTCGTCATTTCAATGCTTTACAATCCTTTTTGTGTTGTATTATCTGTAATTGTTATCTTTTACGAATCCATAAGTTTCAACTTTCCTAACCTATCTGACCTTTATTTCAACTAGGACGCTTTCGATTTGTGACAATACGTTGAAAATAGTTGGGACCGAAAATAGGGAGTCTTCCATTTGGGCCTATCGTTCAAATGCCGAAATTGTTCCCAAATACAAAGGGATGCAGGATGTCAATGTCACAAAAACACTGCTTGTCGTATAATAAATATAGTACGTGGCAACTGTACTCGCTGGTAAGCTCTCTTTTAATGGTGTAGAGCAAGTCTTCAGAACGACCTTTTCGCCTTTTACTATAGTCATCTATTTTCAAAGATGAGTCTTTATAGTTTGACCAACGGCACACAGTAAAGAGCGCGATTGTGAAATACCTACTATCGAGTTTTGTTGATTCCTCTTCTCATTAGTAAGGCCTTCAATTTAGAACTTAGCCAAACATTTATATTCTTTAGTATGGTTGGATGTGGCGGTTCCTGACATGAAAAACAAATCCATATTTTAGTCCTAGTTTGCCATTTTCTTACGCAAAGACGCCAGAAAATAGTACCTCTGGATATCGACCCCAAAAATGGTGACTCTCATCGGTTAAAGTCTAAATGATGGAGCTTCATCTTATCTGTCTCTATTTGCTGCCCATTACATTTCTTTGTGTGCTTTTTACGAATCTGTGAACTAGTTTAGGTGCTTTAATTCACTTTAGCAATTCGTGATATTTCTAGTCTTCGTACAATGCTGATATATCTACTGTGTGGTTTGCAGGCATTCTCCTAGGCGTCCTACTTATGCAGTAGTGTTGAATGACTCTGCAGTTTCCTATCTAAAACTTGCCAAGGAATGTTTTTTACATACTTGTATTTGTGTAGTTTACGTTTAAGTAAGTTTTTTTTAACAAGCCATAGTGCCCTTAGTCCCATTGAGATTGCAATCAACTGTTTTCGTTGGTAATTGATTGGTTTCTTGGGTGCAGCTGCCATTCGGCTGAGCATGATAACGGGCCTTTTTATTGTAAAATGAGCTATTGATTCAGAACAAGATGCTGTCGTTTGCCGTTTTCCAAGTGAAAGTTGCATTTATTTGCCTTGTTTTATTATTTGATATAGGAAAATCCAAGTTGTACCTTCAGCCGGCTCCAGAATAGTGAAAATGGTAGAACCGCTACTACCAGTTCCCTTCTTCGCTATTCAAGTGGCTTTGCCATACCCTTTAGGGCGTCTGCTCGTGGCGGTAACGTCGCTAGAGTCAAAGCTAAGGCGACGTAAGTTTTCGGTGACGGACATACGAACGACCATTACTCCCTCTGAAAACCGACCTGCCAGAATAAATCCTTATAACCCAGTCCAATACCAGCACTGCGAAGATCCACTGTCGAACCCTTGTGCGACCAAAGGTAGAATGACTACAAGCCTAATAAGAAAACTCACTATTCGTCCAACATAAATGAATAGCTTCATCCAAGGCTTTCTTTTCCTGCATTTCTACTGTTGTACTCGAGTTTTCCTCCACGAATTCGTCACCACAAGCCTTACACAGAGAAGGCTATATGGATAAAACCGAGAATAGAAGGTAGTTTAGCAAACAGTTTCGCCATGGACCCGAAGATAACCAGCCTCTTCGAGGCCTATCGAGTGCATTCACAAAGTAAATGACTCAACGTTTCAGGTACATTGGCCAAACAATAGGCACAACGAGTCTTCCATTCTTCATCCAAGATATCATTCTGGCGAGCCTCGAGCAAGAACACCAACCACCAGCACAAATACGCATCAGCACTTGAAGAATTTTGCTATATTAAGAATAGTCGAAGGACCTATCACGCAACAATGCACTACCGATTTGTAATGCAAACTGACAATACTCACGCCAAGTATGTGATAGTGTCGTGTTGCCAGTACTCAACCATTTGCTGTGAATGTCTTATTGCAATGTTCGTTGCAATGCCTTGGAACCACTACTCGATCGTTGCATTAAATTCATTGCTAAACTTCTAACTTTCTCCTCAACCATGCTTTGATGTTTTTCACCCATGTGCCTTTCCGAAATGTAGGTAGAACAACATAAGACACTGATTCATGGGCGCTTACTAGGTCCTTTGGCCCATACACGCGCCCGGCGTCCTGCTATAAGTGACTCCACACTAGGTATACCCAATTCAGTATACAAAGCAGTAAAGCATACTCCTGTGTGCTTCGTATGCGCTCCTACAACCATTCGCAAAGTTTGATTCAACAGCAAACTCAAACATTTGGCATGTAGTTGATGCATACCCCCACTACTCAGAGCCCGAACTAAACCGGGTACCAGACAACTATTGACAACAAGTAGGCGGAGATCCATCGGAATTCCACTATTGCTAAAAATGGAGTTGCGATCTACAATCAATGCCCATGACGCTGGATTTGAAGTTTCAAAGTAGATCCTTCCGCCGTAAAGCTAGTATTCAAATCAATATCCAAATGACGATATTCTTCGACAACAGGAATGTCTTTGCCTTGCATTTGCCATTGCCATCTATACATCAATGGATAACGGCAAAACCACATTTGACTTACCGATTTACATTTCAAATTGAGTCAAATATTCTCTTAAATTGTAAATGGAGGCTTTCAGACAATGCCGACTAAGAGCTAACAATAGCACATCATTGGCAAACATCAATCCAGGTGATCGATTCTACGTACTAGCGCCGCTTCTGATTGATGAATAGACCGAACAACAGCGGCGCTGAAGGAACACCTTAACTACTCCTCTACAGAAAGAAAAATCAGGCGAGAGTGTTTGAGATATCCGAGAAGACACCTGAGTCCACGAAATACGATAAAGCCCATGATGAAATGCCAGACATCGACCTAAAACTCCTAAAACTTCCACTTTACGGAACAAGGCTTCATGAGGAACCCGATCAAAAGCTTTTCGAAAGTCAACGAAACATAAATAAGTAGGAGTTTTCCTTGTTGCATCGTCATCGAATAAACTCCACCACAATAATGAATTCCGCCGCATACCCCTTGCGAGAATAGAACAAGACATGCTCAGGTACCAAACACTGTAAGCTCCCACCGCCTTGCGAATGAGATTGGTGACAATCGCACTCAACGGTTTCGAAAAGGTACAGTGAGACTGATGCCAGGAAAATTGCTCATAAAACTCAAATCTCCCTTTTGCGATACGTATATTGGAAGAGCTGTGTTGAATGAACTTGGAATCTTCCCGCTTTGAAAGATCCAATTGAGCAAGCCGAGTAACACACGGCTCATTGGAGTGTCCACTATGGATGAGGTTTGGAATTCTTCTTCTTCTGGGATGATAATATTGACGAAGTAGAAGCGGTAAGAAGAATCAGCTTCCGAAACTCCATACCAATTTGATCCTTACAAGCAGCTTCACCATGGGCAGTGAACCAAAAGGAGCACAACTCGCAAAAAAGGTTAGTCGTCATCGATAATACAGTTTGTAACACGACAAAACGATGCGTATGTTGCGTTTCAGAAGAATTTCAAGTTTACTTTTCTAGTATTGTAAATTCTTCTAGCTTAACCTAATAAAGCTTCAATTTTTCCATCTACTTTCGTCAACAAAGTCTACCTATTCAACTTGGAAAGTTCCAAGTACACTCACACATGCTTAAGGGCACTGAATGATATTTGGAAATTTTGTCGGGTACACTAAACTTGCAATCTCTACAAGCAAAAACAGTTGTTACAGGTAGACGTGTAAAAGGATGTGACCCCTTTTCCAAGTGCTTCCTCTCTACAGCTACATTAGTATTCTGCTCCTACTTTTCGACCATTGCATTCTTATTTTTACACCACGAATCTGTACAAATATATGTATATATACGCGCACAAGTTGGCAGTTGAAGCTGTGGAGATTGGCGGGAAAATGACAACCCTGCTGTCAATCCAGCCATTCACCCACTACGAAGCATGCAATATGACTAGTACAAAGAACCTCCGAAGAAACCTCTAAAACCTAACAAGACAAAAAATAGTTTTCGAGCTTCGAAAAGGCAAAACACAGGGAGACACCCAAAAAAAAGGTGGCAAAGCAGAGGTCAACTTCTCTCCGCACTCAATCGGTTGGAACCATTTTGGTGCAGAATACTTTGCTGCAGTATTGCCAGTGCCAGTAGAAGTAACAAAAGGAGTCCAAACTCTCTGGACTCTGCTTTGCTTTCTATCTACACTTGGACTGGAAAGGAAAGGAGACCGAGATTGTCAAATTACCCCTTTTTTATCGATAGAAAGTGACAAGGGAATTGCGTTACCAACACGGCATGTCTACGCACTCGGCGACACAAAAAGAAAAAGACGAGGTCAAACGACTGAATGTGATTCGATAGAGATGAAGCGTGCATGGCACTGGTCATGTAGCAACCGCTGATTCGTCTATTACATCGCCAGCTGGTCGTGTGATTCTCTCTTGTGAGGTTAGCTCCGGTATAGCAAGGTTAAAGCCATCTTGGAATCGTCCAGACTTTAAGTCGATTGGTAGTTCAAATTTATTTTAACAAAAAGTAGCGCTAGGATGGTTTGGCTTTCACCTTGTCGTTTTTTCTTCTTGGGTTGCGACTACTGTAACGCGGTGCTCAGGGAACCTAGAATGAATCCGAACCAAACGAGCGAGGTTTTGCTATGATAGAGTGATAAGAACGTTGACGTGTACAGACGTCTTTTGTTCTTTTTCATTGCAACAAGTACAAAAGATCGGTACAGGAAAACAACTTGTCACTGAGTACAACGTGCATCGGTGCAGTGCATTCTACAAGCACAATTCTATGGATAAACTAGTACAAGACAACAATCCCGTAACCAGTTTCGTTCTCACACCTCAAAGATTCTATTGCAAACAAGCCTTGGCGGCAGAGGGTAGCAACAAAGTACGGTGCCCTACAGTTTCCACATAGTTGTCTGCTGAGGATGCACAGCAGACAAACTTTGAAACTGATATAATCTGGTCGAAGAAACTCCTCCTGACTTCCAGCCGAAAGTCGGAAAAGGTTTTGACTCTGCCGTCAATGCGAAGAAGCAAAGGTATTCGTAGCAACGTTGAGTAGCTTGACGACAGTCATCTAACAGTCCTATCAGAACGTCAAATGCTTTCCTAGTCTAGCTGGAAACTATCAACTACTTGTTCAGACTGCTAGTGATGATAACCGGAACAATCCTCGTATGGAATGTGACACCACGTATCTCAACTAAGAAACAGTATGAAATATATCCAACAACGTCACTTTTTATTATTGAGACAAACTTGAAAACTACTGCGTCTACATTCGATCCTCGCAATTGGAATAGAAATTCGAAAAGCCCGTTGGAAGACTGGCCAGTTGAAATAATGTGTTGAAGAAACCCTTTCTCTGTCAAACCCACAAACGCGCATAACATATTGTTTCTCTGTTCTGTCTTCAAGTTTATGTACGCAAACTATGACAACCAAGGAAATTGTATACCTTGAAAAGAGATGCAAAGATCTTTAGATTCTTTTATGGAGAGTCCTAAACTGGACTCAGTGAAAGCTGCCACTGTTCAGCAGAGGCTTGTGAACAAACAACTCTGGCCGTCTACAGATTTTTTCTGACATACTATTGGAAAAGGATTTCACTTATTAGAGCATAGTGAAATTTTGGACTGTACAGTTTGCAGTTATTCGACAAGCAACAGACTACGAGTTTGTCGTTCTTGTGGCACGAAAAAGCTTCACGTTACAGTCACGTATTCATCGTGAGCACAGAAACAAACGCAGTTGAGAATGTCTTATTTTTAGGCTACAAGAGAAGCAGGCTTCGGACCGAGCTTCGAAGAGCAAGACTGTGATTACAATCAAAAGAACAAAAGGTTCACTTTTCAAGCTCAAATGCTTACTTTTACCGACCAGTCGTGCAAGTTTTATGTTTGTTACCGAAGCGGCGAAAGTTCTTGTTCTCTGTCTACTGTTTGCTTTGGTGTGACCAACATGTAGCGGCACTGATACACAGCACTAGTTCCCATTCAACCTCATCAAACAGTCTGGATGATTCGCTATCTTCTCAGAATGTTTTGAAGCATCTCTCCTTCGGAATTACCATCGTGTCTTGCTTGAGACCCATAATCTGCTCCCACTCGAGTTTTGAGGAGAAACAACGTTCCAAGTCAAAGCAACTCACTGTCGACAGCAATGGTACCACACAGGATGATATAGTTGTCTTATAAAGACTGGTGTTCTTGGAAAAATTCGACCGTTTGCTTCAAAATGTCTTTTCGTGACTTTTGGTCAAGTTGGTGTGAAGAAAAGATGGACACTATAGTTCAGAGATCACCTCCTTGGGTCTCCTTTAGAAGATCAACTATGGCCGAGTTTTGACTGGTACAAGGAAAGACAATTTAGATACTGAAAACGCAAAATACTCTAATAACAAAACAAAAGAAGAACACACCAGATATGGATCGCTTACGTTGAAACAGATGATACTATCAATATTTGCTGAAAGTCGAAAAAACCATTTTCTCTAAAAGGCTACTTATGAACAACTTGAGCCATAGGCTGTCCCAATCACAACAAATTGTCCAAAAGTTACGCTGCACTCTTTCTAGCCAAATAGGTAGATTGAACCTGGACACAGCTAAATGCTGGTGTCCCTTTGCCTTTCTTCATTCTCTCTCAAGTTTATGGAACATCTGGTTTTATCCATTGCAGTTGGTTTCATTTCCATTTACCTGTAAAAAGAGTAGTTACAAGACACTTTATTGCTGCAAAAACTATCTCCAACTAGTATACTCTTGGAACTTTCTACATTAGGTAGCGTGTCAAGTTTGAGGTGTGAGCCTTTCAGTAAAAACAACTTTACACAATATTCATAGGTGTAAGAATACTTTGTAAATTTGACTATCTATTGACCTCCTTATCCAACTAATCCTAGTCCACCAAAACAAGCGTTGTAGTCATCTTTCCGATTTATACTTTTTGCAATTTGGGTGGCTGGCAACGTGGGCCCATCGATTGCCACGTCTCTTCTTCTTGTTGTCCGCCATTTCATATTTTTTTTTTCCTTGAAAGGCGGCGGACAATCCAATCTGGAATTGAACTCATTGTTGGTCGTTGCGGAGTTGGTGGCTGTGATGGTGTGCAGTTGCTTGGGTTTGTCTTTTCACGTAACATATGCTTTTCAAAGCACCGTTTGTTGGAACTTTGAAGCGAAATTGAGTTGCCAAACACGAAATACTTTTAGAGGTGAAGGAGTTTTGTATGTTCGCCCTATTTTCAACCCAAGGAGCTTTCTTTACCAGTGCAAGCATATTCAACATTGTGGACTTGTTGCTTCAGTACAACACGACGAGAGTACAAAGGATGACGGCTTGGCAAGTTTTCACTGGACAAAGATTTTTGTTCCCGACGGTATGAAAATTGACAGAAAGTACGCCAACGTCTGGTTGGAAGATGTGCCCAACCTTTCGGTAGAGAGTTCAGAAACTAAAATTTCTGAGTATCTTGGAGAAACCTTCAAGGTCGGGAACGAAGAATTGTCTGCGAGGGACGCATCACTGAATGTCGCCTCTTCACTTTTGTTACCCAAGAAGTTCGCGAGGAGCTTTCCTTTGAAGAGTTCTGGCAGTAGAATTTCTAGGGTTTTCTTGAGGGAGGACTTTATAAACCTGTGGAACGCACTTGTGGACGAGCAAGATACTGAAGAGTTGAGGATTTTATCCAGTGCCAGTGGGCTGGGCAAGAGTATATATCTTTATCTGATCGCTGTCTTTGCCCGACACTTTGAAATCCCAGTGCAGTATATTGGAAACACGAGCGATCTGTTCGAAAATCTTCCTAACGAAGGGTCTATTGCCAGCAAGTTTGCAGCAATGCTGTTGTTCATGAATTTAAAGATTCTAGATAAACTTGGTCCTTTTTACCCTAGAGACCCTGGTTATGAACATCTCCGAGGCCTCCCTATGAAACATGTTATTTTTTATGCTCACCGAAGAGGCGATTTGTTGCTTTGTGGTGAACTTCGACGAAATTTCATGTTAATGGAACCAAGAAACTTACTGATCATAGATGAACACAATGCTTTTTGGCGGAAATTTGGCAGTGATACTAAGACGTGGTTGCCTTTCTTTAAGCTTTACGCCCGTCCAGTAGCACATGCTACCGTAAGTACATGCATTTCCTTCCTTTTGATCATTAACTGGGGATAGTGGGAGTGTAAATTTGTTATCGCAACTTCGCAGATTCACCAGTTCAAGCTGCCTAGTGGGTATGAATTTTCTGTACAATATGTTGAACCATTGAGCCTAGAAGAGTTTGCAATATGGGAAAACTTAAGTGATTATCCTCCCAACTTCAAGGATAAGAGGAGCGAGGTAATAGATTTGACAGGCTTCGTTCCTCGCATGATAGCTCTTTTGGTCAATTTTGCGAATACTTTTGTCGGTTTTAGCTTTGTGGAATTGGTCACAAAATTTACCAAAAGAGTTTATCGAAATATGAAAAAAAGACACGATGCATATGTCAACTCATTGAAGGAAGAAGAAAAAGAAACGTTTTATAACATGCTCTATAAGCTATTTTTGGACAGGGAAACTCCAGCAACTACATTATTTGATAGTGCTTATCAAGATCGAGGGCTTTTGATACCTTTACATGATGAAAGTTTGCAATTTTACAACAGTATAGCCCGTAACATTCTTTTTGAATCTTTTTCAAACTATTATTTTACGAAAGAGCGTCTAGTCGAGGTATCCAACAAGTTTAAAGAGGCCCGAAGGGAATGTCGTGGTGGAGTTGCATATTTTGAACAGCTATTTTTGTATTTATGTTATCTGTTTCGTCCAGATATCGAGGTTTATTCACGAGCGAGCCATCGAACGATCCATTTAAACTCCAATGTTCGATGGTTAAGGTTTGATGGGAAGAAGTTTATGCCGCAACGTTCCAAAGTCAATTTTAGCTGTTGGATAAAATTCGGGGCAAATTACCCTCAATTAGATTACGCCTACGTAGATATGACTGACGACGGTAATTGGATGTTGAACCTCATTCAAGTTTCTGTTTCATCTTTTCCAGCTTATAACACAGACTCAGCACAGTTGGAACGGTTGTTTAAGAAAACTGATGGAACTGTTCCACTTGCCTCGTTACTAAATTCGTTCTTTGCTGAGGTTTTTGAAGTCTCGCCTGTGTACGATACCAGGGAGAAGATAGTGAACTTTGAGGTGACAGACTCTCATGGCATATCTTTTCGAGACCGAATATCTATTTTGTATGTGACTCCATTGACAAGAGAGGACGCGAAAGCTGACAGCGCTCCTGAATTTGTAGAGTTTCTTACTTTTGACAACTTTCCTGGTTACATGAAGTCTTATATAGATGTAGGACGAAAAGTACGAAGCAGGCGCAGCTCACCACGCCGACGTTCGGTCAAACGGACAGAATCTGAAGGGGCTTGAGAGTTGAATGTCGATGTATAGATGACCGCTACCCGTCACAACGGTCCTTATTCTTGTAAAAGAACGACTCACCTATTATATGCACTGGAATAAACAGTCTTGTAATTGTTTCCTCGACACGGGGCATTCAGCAATTATTGATCGGAAAGAGTATAAAGTAGTGACTAAAGTGTCGTTTGTTGGACGAAGCAAGGCATTGGGAATGCACTATTTACCCAGGCATAACAAGGCCTATCAAGTGCATTTAATGACCTTGTAATTTTTTCACACCGAAAATCCACGATTTCTTGTTCTTTATCGTTGTGTATGAATGCAATTGGCACAAGGAACCTAACAAGTTGGTGCTTCCATCATAAAGGAAATTGGCAATATTTCTACGTGCACAAGCCATAAGAATGGCACTTGGATACAAATGACAATGAAGATACAAATATTGAAATAAGTTTTCGCTTTTATTTTCGTACAGTAACTTTATAACATATCTACCAAGTTATCTTTGTAAATGGATTGTATACACGTACCCAGCATCTGCTTGAAATACAGTCTCGATCGTCCGTGGCACCAAGTAGAACAAGGCAATAAACAGTTGCAGAAGCTTCAAAACTAGTGTCTATAGTACTCAAGTACGAATCTGGCCAAGCTTTAGAATGCTTTCACTCGATTACGTAGTGACAGACATTATCGATTCTTGTGACAGAGCTCGAATTTGGAAACGACTTTCTATCCAATATATGTTGGTAGATACTGGATAGGAAGTCTTCTGGAACTGAAATACATTTGATTATTGCTTCTGAGATCTAAGGTATTTCCCAAATAGCAAAAATACCAATACTTTTTCTTATCCTCATTTGTCCGAACCATGAAGCTTTGGCAAATTTGCTACCGTCGAGAACTTTCTTCCTCTACTGTGTTGGTGTCTTACTGTCCTGGCTTCCGACTCCTTAGAGTGGCTATCCATTCTGATTGTATTCGGAGATAGCTTCAAAACAACCAACTGCAAATTGCCTTGGCACTTCCGAGTCGCAGTGTTAAAGGAATTGTGGATGGCCCCATGCAGTCATTTTTCAAACCTACGAATATCGTGCTACAACTTTCTAGAGCCGAAAAGGCAGCCAAAACAATAGAGGGTTGTGTGACATGAGACAGACAGTTTGTAATAGATGAAGTTTTCAACTTGATATACTGTTTCTACTTTTTGAGTGTTGTGGAAATAAAACCATATTTGGTTCATTTGACTGTAGAACGAGGACTCCGATGTCATAATGCCTATACCAGAAAATGCTACAAGGAATATTCCATATTGGACTTGTTTACCGAGTGCAAAACATCTCATAAAGGAGATTACTGCTTGATTCCATCTTGTAAGTTAAATGGAGTATTTCGAGATGCTATCCCTACTGATTCCTAGCTTTGCATCTATCTGTATTGAACTTTCAATCGGTGAAGGATAAGCTTTGATTCAATCACCAATATTGGAAACTTTAATAAATGTTGGTTTTACTGCTTTAAAAACGCTTCTAATGGGAGGCATCTTTAAGGAGGAAGCCATAAAATAACTACACAGTTACATAAAAGGGGTCTCTTCTGGTGCCTTCGACTTGCATCAACTTGTGCTCTGTACTTGATACTTGGTTACTCTTTCAGTTGACTGCCAAAGTAAGAGTCTAAGTATGAAAATAGGTGCGCGGTGCAGAATATGTCAAATTCGCGGGCAGTAAAAAACACCCAAGAAAACCTTATCGAGTGGAGCAGTCACATAAGCATGAAGTTTTATCCTCGAACAAGTGAAAAAAACCAAAGAAGCAACACAAAAAGAGACAAGAGCCCTTTGAAATAAATAATTTTCTAAACAATTCCTGATTCTATACCATTTAGGTTCAATGACATAACACTCGAGGAAACAAAAACCGTAACGAAAGAAAACCCACGGCTGCTAAGAGACAGCGTCCAACTGATCTTGCACTCTGTGACGAGTTGTTTCAACGTATAGAGTCATATAGGAAGAAGGTGCAACACTGCAGGGAATTTGCAAAACAACTTTTCATATCTGTCAGTATTGTACTCCCCAGCTTTCTAGAGGCGTCAAGACAAACAAAAAAGAAAAGGTTTTGGGGCCTCAGACTTTCCGTTTTCCAAGTGGTGAGAGCTTATGACTTTCTGCGTTAAGTCACTTTGGTTTTTGTGGAAGTACAACAATGTCTGGTTACGTTGCCTGGATGTGCATATGAGGTATTTAACTGGATGTTAAGTTTATTCAAGTTAGTTCAACTATCTGCTGGTTTCTGGTGAAAGTTATGGGAGAATCCCACTTTATGAGCCCCTCGATTAGGCGTCAAAATGTGTAGTAATTCATCGCAACTGTAACGTCCACAAAAATCGAGCGAGAAACTTCACGAGTGAAACAATATTTGTCAATTGTTTGGGTTGAGGGAAAACTTGGTTGGTTGGGAGCAGTCACTCTCTGTAAAAGATACTGTATTTTAATATGGGCGACGCTAACGTGAAGTGGCAGCAACTGCAGGCCGTCTATATTTTTTTCCAAAGTTGACGTTTGCAATCTTTCTTGCCTTTGCAGATAACTCTACTTGGACTTAAAGGAACACTTGATGCCTTCTGGTGAGAAGTATCTGTAACATTTATGACAAGTTGAAGTTACTTATAATCAAAAAAATGAGCGTGCAAGTGCATTTAGTTGTAGACTCGTCTCTTTGCATACGTAACGAGCCGACGTGAGTTTTCGGTGCGAATAAGGACAGGTTCTAGTTCTCGTCCTATTTGGAGCAAGTACCAAGGTCTGTATCAAAGCGTGGGATACCCGTAATTGTTATGTTGCAAGTAATGATGTAAGAGTCACTGTGCTCTTGGTGTTGAGGCCTACTGCCCTCTATTAGGGCAGTGCGAAAGTTTGGCATTTGGGGCATTTTTAGGCACTTGTCATTTCCTCCACGATGAACGAAAAATTTGAATATATTCTTATATGGCAATAGAAGAGTGGCATGGGAGATTTTTGGAGAATACACTACGAGGTAATAACAAGGAGGAACCGTTCTACTTGCACAGGCGTTAAGTGCTTTCCAAAACTGCAAAACCTCGCTTAATATGGAAACTGCCACCAACGTGGAGGACCTATTCTAGTAAGAACTTGGAATTCGTACTGTGAGGGAAATACGCAGTTATCTCGTTGCCACTAGTCAGCTAAGAGCCTTTCGACCATTCCTGTTGGGGCCTATCTCCATGTTTTTTTTTTGATGGTGAAAAGATGTTATAAGGCAAGCTACATATCGACCATTAAGTACAGGCGATGAAATACTTTGCGATTGATTAATTAAACGCTGTTTTAGATTAGAGATTGAAGACAAACAAGTAAACACATACTAGCTGCTGGAAAGCATGCTGCTCACATCTTTTGCTTTACCAACCAATACAGGACCGAGAGACAATTGATGGATTCCATTGGATCGTCGAATAGACAAGACGCATCGTTTGCTTCAAATAAAAAGCCTTCCACTTGTGATCAACGGAATTTTGCTTTTTACCCGTTTTTGCTTTACTGACCATGCTAGTCTTCTACTTATTGGCGTTCTTTCTACTAGTTTCAACTACTTGTTCTTCCCCTGCAGTACTTTTGAAGATGGAAAAGAAGGCAGCTCCTTACGTGATAGGAGGGGAAAGTGGTCTAGCTGCATTAAGGATGGCAGAGTATCAGAGGACTCCTGAAAGAAACAATATCACTTTAAAAGGAAATATCCCGGTTTTAGGAGTCTACTATGTAAATCTGACTATTGGAGGTCAGACAATTGCGGTACAAGTGGATACTGGTTCTTCTAATCTTGCAGTACCTTTGCACGGTTGCCGGAATTGTCATAGTTATGCCTATTATTCTGTCACAAAATCCAAGCATGGAAAGTATCTGAGTTGTTTATCTTCCGCCTGCAATTGTTCGTCTTCCTCATGTTATCATTGTCCATCTTCTGGCAGATATTGTTCGGCACAGTTACCTGCTGCCTGCGGCTTCCATATACGATATGGAAGTGGAGCTATCGAAGGTCCAGTGGTAGAAGACTTTATCAATCTTGGAGGACTACGTGCTTATCTTGCGTTTGGCGGAATGCTCAATTCTACTCCACAATTTGAACCTTCTCCAGTAAGTGGAATTATGGGAATGGCTTATAAGAACTTGGCATGCTCGCCGAACACTTTTGAACCTGTTTTCGATGCTTTAGTCAATCAAGCCAATATATCCAATATTTTTTCATTGTGTCTTAATCGATCAGGAGGTCGACTAACATTGGGAGGTATTGACCCTAGTATCAATGCAACTGATATAACTTATGTGCCTCTCAATCTTGCCAATCCTCCGACTTATTATCGAGTGAATTTAGGGGGTTCTATTGTAGTCAATGCAAGTAAACTAGCATTGCCCGAGTTCGACGTTGGCATAGTGGATTCAGGAACCACCTTGCTGGTACTTACCCCCAATAGCTTTAAAACTCTGAAAAATTACATGGAAACAAATTATTGTCACATTCGTGGCTTGTGCGATCTTCATTCTTGGTGGACCAGCAACCAAACGGGATTGAATCCTTGTACGAAAGCCAATGCTTCAGAGTTGAAAGCATTGCCAAATATCACCATTACAGTTGGCGGAGGAGTAAATATTACTCTTACTTCTGAGGATTATATGTATCCTTATACTCATCATGGCGAAAGTTACCACTGCCTTGGTATCATGTCGTCCAAGGGATTATCTAGTCTCGGATTGCAAGCCATCCTTGGAGATGTAGTGATAAGAAAGTAAGTTTTTGATTTTCTGATACATAAGAATGGAGTTTACATATTACGGTTGTTGTTGTTTAGGCATGTCGTTGTGTTTGATCGTGCTCATGAAAGAATAGGATTTGCTCCATCCCTTCGTCATTGTATGTGACGTTCGTTAATAAAGAAAAATGTGGTTTCGTAAGTAACTTGGAAACGATATTCATTCCATTGAGCGGCAACTAGAACGATACCAAGCTTCTTGATTTCATACGTTCCAGTTGGCCTCCTTGACATGATAGGTAGTTGCTTTGGTAGCTTTGTTGTATTATTTTTCTGTGGGAAGCCCTAAAAACACCCCAAAGATTCTCGAAAATAGACAAGTCGAACTGTCAACCTTAAATTTCTTAATGCCATTTCTTCCAAGCCGATTCGCCAAAATGCAGTTGTTGAAAATTACGTCCTCGTGTCGTGGAGCTCTAAGCTTGAAAGGCCATTTAGTCAGAAGACTATTTACGCAAGTTAGAGTTGAGAACAGCTCTCTAGGAAGTTCAGATGGTCATTCTACAGTTAAGGAGAATAACCCGGTAGCTGACGCAGCTTCGTTGCAGCATAGCGACAAACCAAAGACAAATCCATCTGGTTCAAGCTCTTTGTCGAAAGTAAATGTTTCAAACGCCGCCAAGTTAGTGTTCGATAAGAAACAGCAGTATGCTATTGATAAGGCGTTAACTATGCTCAAAGAGGCTAGTACTAGTGCTGGATTTGATGAAACTATCGAAGTAAGTTCGCTTTGACACAAGTGCACTGGCTTCATATATCCTTGCAGGTATGTTTTCAATTGAACATCGACGATCGCAAACCGGAGCAGCGCATAAAGCATAAAATTCTTTACCCAGTGTCACCTATAAAGCACACTCTTGTTGCTGTGTTTACAAAGGATCCTCAGGAAGTACAAGTTGCACAAGAAGCCGGGGCAGACTATATAGGTTATGAAGAGTTATTACAACGTATCCGAAAGCGACGTTTCAAATTTTATTGGCTTGTTTCTACTCCAGCAAGTGTAAAAGGTCTTGCGCCTGTTTCCAAAATATTGGGACCTCGTGGAATGATGCCAACGGAGAAAATGGGAACCTTGACAGAAGATATTGACTTTGCAGTGCGAGAGTTTAAAAAGGGTTATCTTCGAATTGAGAATGATCCGTACGCAAATCTGTATCGTGCTTTTTTTGCTTCTTACCCTTGTGTAGGGATAGTAATGTGCATTCAGTTTTAGGAAAGAAAAGTTGGTCAGTAGAGTCTATGATAACCAATTGTTGCTATCTTTACGAATTTTTGTCCGATAAGAAGCCTCGCGCTATTAAGAAAAATTATTTTGTGGGTTTAACTGTGTCATCTACGATGGGTCCTGGTATTCAAGTGGACCTGAATTCAGTGCGTGAACTTGTCAATAAGAAGCGGCAAGATGACTTTAAGCGAAGTTCTAAAGAGACAGCTATGCTAGCTTAACACCCTTAATTGGTTACCTTTTTGGAACTAGTATTTGATACTTGGGAGAATTTGTTTATAAAACGTACAAACAGAAACGGCTTCTAAGCACCCTAAAGTTAGTGTGTCTATTAGGAACAACCTTGTGCAATGAATAAATCACTTTTGAAAGGAACTGAACATATCTATGGTCACTGGCTTCAAAATGGCGTTAGAGTGCCCTTCATGAAAGCGAAAACAAATAGACGTCTCTAATTCTCTATCTTTTCTTTGAAGAGACTCACGATCGAATGAATAATGATTCTCTTTGTCATTTGTTGGATATTCTAAATTTCTTTCCGGATTTTCTAAAATACCAATAAGCATCGACAGGGTTTCCAAAAATGACGGACTTTGTGTCTGTGAGGAAGAAGATGCATCTTCAAGATAAGACATGTTCGAAAGCGCAGGGACAAAATTCCAAGACTTTCGATCCGTTTCCATTCCTTCCTCCAACAACGACTTGGAATCCCAGGTAACTGAAATTCTATAACAGCGACAAATCTTTGATATCATCTTAACAGCCTACATAAATGTCGTTATATAGCACTTATCTATGCGAACGTTAGAATGTTACCTCTATACGTCGTTTGGTGTCGGTCAATTTCGATGCATTCACAATGGAGTAATAAATAAAACAAGTCAACAGTGGATATACTTGTGCAACCGATTGCGTCGTATCAAACCTCGCAAAAGAAGATATCCAAGACTATAATACTGCAATTATTTAGCTTTACAACAAAATACAAACGCACATTACGGAGTTCCTGAATAGTCGCTACACTGTTTTGAATTCTTTGTCGTTCCATTCGCTTTTCATGAAAGTAATTCATGGAATTAACTTTCTTTCCTAATTGGGCATATTCCTTTATAATACTTGCACCAACATCCTTTACAATTGATTCTGTCTCACTACAAGGTAGATGAGATAAATTATATAGGGCAAACTGCCAATCAAGTATCTCGGTAAGCTGCTTCAAGTCGTCACCAGTTTCTACTGCTGCAATGGCAATAGTTGGACAAATATCCAACAAAGAATGATATTCAGCAACAGATAAACTATAAAAATATCCATCAGACAGCTGTCCTTCCTTGGCTTGACTTGTAAAGACACTAACGAAGTGGCAAATGTTTGAACAAGAAAACGATGAACTGATGAGTGTCTTTACTTACTGTTTCATAATATCTACCATGTTACTTCGAGAAAGATCCTTGAAGTCTTGCATATGTTGGTGCGCACTTGGAAAATATTGAAAATGACTATGAAGATACTGCAGCTGATTCATCACCCAACGGATATCTCCAGCTGCTGTTTCGCATAGTTCTTTCATGCATTCCGTTTCCTTTTCTGGTATATTATGATCTTTCAACTGTTCCTTTTTCAAAATGTTCATAGTTCTGAATATCAAGCTCTTCGTATCGGACTCTTGAAAGTACACGACATTGGCGAATGAACGTAAAGTTGCCAGACCTTTCGAATAGGCATCTTCACAAATCACAACCACAAAAACCCCATTTCTACAACGGTTTTCAATATCGATTGTTGTGCCATACAGTTATACATACTTGAAAGATTCCGCTTCTGAGGGAAAACCTCTCTTTGCATTATCTACCAAAATTTTTATACACTTATCCACTTGAGTCTGACCTGCTGTAAAGACGACATCATCTATGACTATACAAGAAGTTGATGAATTGGAAAACAAGCAGCTCTTATTTCTCAAAGCCTCTATCCTTGAAAAGAGATATTCCCAACTATTTTCTTCAGCTGCACTAATATAGTGCACTTGAAAACCCACATGTCGTAATAACATTGGTATGGCAGTTGTCTTTCCTATACCAGGAGGACCCCATACGATTAAAGTATTTTTGCTTTCATCCAAAGCTTTTGAAGCTTTCCGTTTAGAAACCAACGGCTCAGGGTGGATAGTAGTAAGCGGACTTTGGAGTAGCTGTTTCCAACTTCTGAAGAGGTGTAATATAAGTCGTTGAACAGTGGCGTCACCCAACAATTCTGTTATGTGATTTGGACGATATTTATCTACCCAAAGTTTATTATCAACTAGAGTTCGTGAGCTACTGTCGACGAACGAAGAAATAAAACTGATACCTTTTCGTTGTTCTTTCATTGCCCCCGCGAAATTGGAAATTTAATTTTGCAGTTGCACTTGTCGATCGGAATTGGCTCGGAGCAATCCTTTCTGATAAAGTTGTTCCAACTGTGTCCAGCCGCCAATATGTTTTTGTGATATAAAAATGTTAGGCACAGTATTCTGTCCTGTTCTCTTCTGTAATACCTCCAACAACTCGGCTCCATTCTCCACTTTATCTATTTCTATGAGCTTATAAGCAATGCTCAATGCATCCAACAAAGCTTTGGCTTGCTTACAAAAAGGACAATCAGAACGTGCAAAAACAACAACTGGTTCATCTTTTATCAACGCATCTACTTGCTGGGAAGCTTTTGCCTCTGTTCCCGAGGAAGATAAGTTTCCCTTGTGTAAACCGCATTCCTTTTGAGTTGCTTCTTCCCACCACCATCTTCCTTCTCGTTCATGTTGGTTAGGCAAAACGGGTCTTGTACAGGGCTCACAGCCTATCGATACGAAACCTCTTTCATGAAGCTCATTATAAGGAAGTTCCAATGCACGGATCATAGACCAAACTTGCTCCGAGCTCTGGTTAGCAAGGGGATTAAACTTGAAAAGTTTCGTTCCATTCTTTCCTTCAAAAGTTGGATCTATCTGTATAGTTGGAACAAAAGACCGAGTACTCGGACTTTGGTCTTTCCTCTGACCAGTTATCCAAGCACGCAAACAACTAAGCTTCTTCTTCAAAGGTCTGACTTTACGTATACCACAACACTCTCCATGACCGTCTCTATAAAAGGAAAACAAGCCTTTTTCTCTGACAAGTGCTTCTACTTCCTCCGCATTTGGAAACTGATACTCGATGGTAACTTTAAAATACTGTGAAGCCTTCTCGTAGAAACGATAAGTTTCAGGATGCAGCCTTCCGGTGTCCAAAGCAAAAACTCGAAAAGGTTTGCCCGTTCTCCTTGCATATTCCAATAACACAACATCTTCTGCACCCGAAAAAGCGATAGCAACTTCGTCACCAAAATTAGACAAGGCAAAGTCGACGATTTCTTGAGGGTCTGAGGCAGAAAACTGCTTTTCCAGTGCAGAAATATCCAACTCTACCTTTGAAGTACACTGTTGTACAGCTGCAAGTCTCTTCTCGTCGTCGCCATAATCTATTTCTTGCTTTCCTGCAGTCTTACTACCTCTAGAAACCCAAGGACAAAGGACAAACGTTCTACAAGGCAACTCAACAAAACTACTTTTGGACTTTATACTTGTTCGGTTGCTAAACACAGGTGAGTTGAAATAATAACTAGTCGAAACAGGGACAATGTATGCCATTGGTGCCAATCCTCCTCCACCAAACAATTTCTATTTTTAGAAAATTTACCACATTTTTAGTGTTATTCGTTATCCTTTTCCTATGTTATTATTTGCCATCAAGTTTCGACTCCTTTCTTGTTCGTAGCATTTCCTTTACTTGATCACCTCCAAACACCATAATACAAGTAAGATAGACACTCAAACCAATTCTAGGAGTGACACCTCGATAGAAACCTAAAATACCATTTTTTTGATAGATGTATTTCGCACAGGTGAATATATTCATTTTCTCAGGACGATCCGCAGCCTTAAGTTGACTTTGCATCTCTATTCGAATGACTTCAATGGGCTGATTCCAACAAGCAAGAGCACCACCGACAACACTTGCACCCAATTCTTCCCACTTGGACAACTTTCTTTCCTTATCTTTGCCCTTAAAGAGGGTTTCTGTCACTCTTGCAAGACCAAACCGAGAACCCCAATTGGTTGCTTGTCTCACAGCAACTGCAGTTACACCACGATATATTCCTGATATTCCTTTCGTTTGAAACACTTCCTTGGCAACTTGAAGAGTGGACTGGTTCTTGCCTGCTCCTGTCTTATCACGTGTTACTTCTACGGTTTTCATAAAAGTACAGAACCCCATAGTAGTATAAGCTTGAGCGACACCACCAAATATACCTCCTACCGTATCTGAAACGGTTGGAGAAAATCCCAAGGACGCAACAAAGCTAGAAGCTTCATTTTGCGCCAAAAATAAGACACCGCCTTTCGTACTAGCTTCAATCCACGCCCAGGGAATCAGTCCTTGATAAAAGCCCAATATGCCTCCTCTAGAATAGATAGTCTTCAAAGCAGAAATCATGCTGTCCTTTCGATTTGCTTGATAGCAGCGTTTAGAAAAACGTTATATACCCAACAATTTCCTATACTTACCAGCAAGTTGTGTCTTGATAACTTCAAACGGCTGACCTAGAGTAGTAACTTCAAACAGTTGAAGAACTGCACCCACTCCGATATTAGACCATACAATAGGTTTCCGTGTTGGTCGTTGTTCTACTTGTAAAGAAGGTGATGCCATTCTCAAGATTCCGACGAAATTCGACAACGCGCGTCAAAATCCCAACTCAAACATTTCCACAAAAATCCAAACTGTTGTGCAGTTTGAATCATTCCTGGACGTTTCTTGCGCAGTTGTTCCACAGTTTCCGATACGACATTAATGAGCAACCTTGCAACTCTTTCTTTACTTTCGCCCTGCTCCAATACTTTTCTAATTTTCTAATGAAATAAGGAAAACTTAAGAGGAAAAGGAAATTTACTTACTTGTAAAAAAGAATCCGAACGAAGATATCGACGAAGAATATCTAAGGCACAAAACACTCCAGTTCTTCCGATTCCAGCACTATATCTATTTCAGTCGTGCCTTTCTTCCATCTATACAATAGGACTTACCTGCAATGAACTATGAGAGATTTTCCTACACGGTATTGTTCTACTTGCTCTAGAAAATACAAAAAGGAGTTGTCTTTACAAGGTATGCCATGGTCTGGCCACCCGTTGTATTGCATTTGATACACAAGTCTTTCTTCTACACGACTATCGGAAGAGTGACAAATTCGGATATGTCTTCGAACTAGCGACTGTTCCGCAACTACTACTTCTTTCTCTAAAAAGAGTCGGATACATCCAAGATTCCATACTTTTCCTTCTTGCTCTGGCCAGTAAATATCACACTTGGACTAGAAGAAACGTTTCGAGCTTGTTTACTGGAAAATACTCAACAGTTCTTACCATTCCCTTTTCCACCAAACGTGTAAGCATCACAATAACATTAGCCTCTTCCTGTAAAACCATATGCCAGAAAGCTTTCACACAATTCTTTAAAGGACCTTGCGTTGCAATGTAGACTCGGTCATCCTCCGGAAAAATATTAGAAATACGAGAGGCATTCAAATATATAGACTCTTCAGTACAACAATCCTTCACGGTAACACAATGCGCATCACAAGGCAATACGTCGACATATCTATTCTTCGCTTGATTGCTGGGTAGTGTTGCAAGAGTAAAGGTTTGTTGCTTTTTCAAGCGTCTATTGTACTCTTCTAAGCGCTTATCGGAATATTCAGTTACCTACTATTATATTTAGAAATAACTTACTTGAAATTCTTCTTCGACAAACCAAGGAAGACGACCAACCTTTGATGACTTGTCGCAAGATAATAAGAGATAAGCCAAAGCTTCCTTCACGATGGAGGAAGCCGCCATTTTTTGAGAAATTGTTCGTCCTGTTGGTTTTGGTTGCTTTGTATGAATGGAACAACTCGTGACAAAAGGTGCCTTTCAGACAGCTCCACAAATATTCATGACCTTGTGTTGAGTTGGAAAGTTTCTCAGCTTACTACAGAATATCTTAAAGAGGAAGAAGCTTCTTATCAGTTTGCTCCAGCTAAAGAGTTCTCCTCAGAAGAGGAATATAAAAAATATTTTCGAGTCTTGGTTTTACATGATCTCAAGTCCTCTCTAGTTTCTTCGTTGGAAATTTTCAAAAGGTTGTTGGAGAGAAGTGACGCAGCAGCAAACAGCAAGAAAAAGAAGCAATCTTCCGTTGTGGGACTTGGCGCCAAAAGTATTTGTGGTTTACTGGGCAATATACAACGTGCTCAGTTTCGAAGAAAATATTTGTATTTAGATGTATTGGTATTTTCAGAAGAACCTAGTGTTATTAGTGAAGGTGATATTTTGATTGTATTTTCCGGAGTTAGTACTGGGATAACATGGCAGACTGTACATGAAAGTCCTCTATTTCTTGTCGACAAGGTCTTTAGTCCGGACAGAAAAAGAAAGGCTTTTTTGATTAGAATTCGGATTCCTGAATATCAAACTAGTTGTATAAATTTTTCTTTGCCTACGCTATCCGGAAGTAATCAAGTTTCTACTGAATCTGAACCAGGCGAAATACATCAAGTATACATAAAAGTTATCGGTTCCATTGTGACAGCTTCACGAGAGTGCTTGGCAGTAGAAAATTTAAGCAACTACGCTTTGAAAACGGAGATATTAAAACCTTCTCAATGTGAGGGTTTACGTCTATCTCTTGCCAGCTTGAAAAGTCCCAACCCAAAGTTCCAAAGAGTGATGGAAGTTGTAGACAAAGTTAGTGATTCATGGAAACTAAATACTTCACAATATGAAGCTGTTGCTTCGTGTGTAACGAGCTCGACTGGATTTCATTTGATTCAAGGACCGCCTGGAACAGGAAAGACCAATACTTTGTTGGCTATTCTCAATGTTTTGCATGTCTATGGATATCAATTGTATTACGATAGTCTCATTGAGAATTGGTACCAAAGGAAGAAAGATGGCAGTTCGACATTGACAAATAGAGACTCTGTTTCTTCTGGAACGATGTTGACAGGTTTACTGGGCTCATTAGATCAGACTCTTAGTGCTTTGTCGAAAAATGTACAAAAGCCTCGTGTGATGATTTGTGCACCTTCCAATGCAGCAGTGGATGAAGCCATGTCAAAGTTATTACAGCATGGCTTTACAGACGTCAACGGCAATCAGTATCAACCAGAATTGGTCCGCATAGGTGCAAATGAACGTGTATCAGAAGCCACCAAGTCGTTAACTGCAGAAGGACAGGCTCACGATTTTTACCATCAGTTTTGTTCTGACCCTGAAAGACATTGTTTAGATGAAGAGCTGAAGAAGAAATGGTTGTTGGACTGGAATGAAGAATATCGAAAGTGCCGTGCGAATTTTGAAAATTGTTCTTCTAAAGAAAAGGTTAGTTGACTCTGTTTTCATGACGAGTCCTTTGATTCCAGGCGAATAGAAAATGGAAAGCTATGAAAGACTAGAACAGTTGAAAAGAGATTTGAGCAGACTGTCTTTGGTATTTTCGAAAGACAGATCCAAAGATCAAATTCTATCGGAACTTATTCTTTCTTATGTGAAAACTGCACAAATTGTGTTTTGTACCTTGTCTGGAGCATTTTTGTTGTTTTCTTTAAGTGGGAATTCGATTCCTCAAGGAACTTCGTTGCATTCGAAGAATCCAAGGAATTCTCGTTTTTGTTTTGAGACTGTTATTATTGATGAGGCTGCACAAGCAACAGAACCTTCTTGTTTGATTCCATTTCTGTTCCAAGTCAAACGATGTGTTCTAATAGGTGATCCTCAACAGCTACCAGCTACTGTATTTAGTTGTGGAGATTTGGGTACTGCATATGGTCAAAGTTTAATGGAACGTTTCTGTCGACTTGGCCGACATGTTATGGTGTTAAATACTCAATACCGAATGCATCCTGAAATTAGTTTGTTTCCTAATCAGTATTTTTATCGCGGTCTTTTGCAAGACGATATTTCTGTTTGCAATAATAATCGAGCACATAAATGTCATGCCGACCCTCTTAAGCCTTTATTAGGTATGATATTCTTTTCGTGTGTTATTCGTTGCCTATTGTTGATCTTTTAGGACCTTATGCTGTAATTGATATTTCGGATGGCAAGGAATGTCGCTCTTCTTGGAGTGGCTCGTTTTATAATGAGATAGAAGCAGATGTTGTTGCGCGTATATACCAATATTTTCAACGCAAATACTTGCGTCAAGGAACCACGAACAATGAAGAGAATACATTGTGGGAAAAGAAAGTTGGAATAGTTACACCTTATCGACGTCAATTATTAGCGCTAAAGCAAGCATTTGAGAAAAATCATCTTTCGTTACACGACGTAGAAATCGATTCTGTGGATGCATTCCAAGGCAGAGAGAAAGATTGGATCATTCTTAGCTGTGTTCGATGTAGTTTCGAGAGAGGAATTGGGTTTGTTCGAGATATTCGTCGAATGAATGTTGCCATTACCCGAGCAAAATATTCTTTGCTGATCGTCGGAAATATGAAAGCGTTGGCTCATCATTCCATGGATTGGGCTGCCCTGGTAGAGAATGCCAAGCAAAGAGGCTGTTTATTGCATGGAACTGCGACGATAGAAAGACTGTCTCTAGCACTACAACGTTTAGCTCCTCAAAAAATAATAGCTAAGAAAGAAAGGAAAATTCCTTCCAGCAAAAGGAAAAGACTAAGTCCAGTAGAAAACTTTCGAAACCGCTCTTGACAGTGTACTTGTTGGATCAGAATGAAACTTGCTCCTTTTGAAATATACTGTGGAGAAGTCTATCATCGGTAAAGAACCGTTCTATTTTCTTATTATTATTTACTTCGTAGTCTTTTTATAATAGTCGTTTTTTTCCTGCCAAGAATTTCTTTCGCTATCAGCTTTTTATGTTATGTTTTGACTTGGACTTGTTGCAGCGATCTTTTTTCGCTTATTGTTGGCCCTTGTTTTCTTGTTGGTTTCCAGCGTTGGTTTGGCTTCGCTGTAAAGACTATTTGGATTCCCAGTCTCCTGGAGATTTGAGTTGTAAAGTGAGAAAAATAGTTTCTGAAGCTCTCCAGAAAGATGTCAAAGGACCTGTGAGGTTACTAACTCATCCAAGATATTTTGGTGTGACTTTTAATCCCGTGAGTTTCTTTTATGTTTATGATGAATCCCGAACGCGTTTGGAAGCAGTTGTTGCCCTTATTAGTAACATTCCGTGGTTAGAATCTCATATTGAAGTACTTGTTCCTAGAAACGATGCTCTTTCCTCTTCATTGCTAATGATGAACAGTCACCCGAAAGCGTTTCATGTATCCCCGTTTCTTCCAATGCAAGATATAGAATACTTTTGGCGTTTTTCTGTTCCAAAGGAAGACTTGAGAGTAACTGTTCTTTTAAAACACCAACGACGCAACATTCTTTTTGCAAGTTTGCACTTTGAAAGACGCGCTTGGACTATTGTATCGTTGATTCTGTTTTTGTTTCGTTATCCATTTATGACATGTCAAGTTATTTTTGCCATTCATTGGGTATGCAGTTTATTTCTGCTGCTTCTATTGGACTCTTATTTCGTCGTTATTCAGGAAGCTTACAAGTTGTGGAAAAGAAAATTTCCTTTTTATCCACATCCGAATAATAGCCAAAACAGTAAGTAGACTATTTTCGTTTCTGGCAACAAAAATAATAGAGGCAACTACGTTCGTTGCGGCTGCTACTTGTAGTGTGGTCTCGAACTATCGATTATGTGAGTTCTTGGTTCGCGTAACAAGTCGTCAAGTAAACATGGCAACTCTTCTTTTATCATCTTCTTGGCCATGTCCAGGTCTCCTCAGAACGATTTGATAATCTGCCAACGTTCGAGTCGCAAAACCTGCTTCACAATAACAAAAATAATAAAGCCATTTGCGAATAAATATCCAGTCGAATCCTAATTGTACTATTTTGTTGCGATTCTCCAAAAAGCGCTCTCTCCATGCTGCCAAAGTTTTTGCATAATGAATACCGATATCTTCCACGTGGCTCATCATCAGCGAAGAATGATGACTCATCGCATTGCAAAGTGCTGTCAGACTTGGACAGCAACTTCCAGGAAAAATATGCTTATTAATAAAGTCACTAGAAGTACGATATGCTTCATATCGATATTCTGGAACACTTATCACTTGCAATACTATCAATCCATCAGGTTTCAATAGTCTTTCTAATGAAGCAAAATAGTCGCCCAAGTATTCATGACCCACAGCTTCGATCATTTCAATGGAAACAATGCGATCATATTGACCTCTCACAAGACGGTAATCGATTACTTGCAGGTCGATTTTATCTTGGAGACCTTGTATTGCGACTCTTTGTTTCGCCAACTGAAATTGTTCTTGCGACAATGTAATTCCGGTTACTCTACATCCCTTTTCTTTCACTAGCTGTATAGCCAATTCTCCCCAACTAGACATCACATGTCATATAAACACAACAACTTTGCAATAAAGCAAAACAACTTACCCAAAACCGATTTCCAGCACATGATGAGATGCATCGACATTCAACTTGGAGATGATTCGTTGAATCTTTGCGTTTTGTGCGTCTTCCAAACTATCCGTTGGATGCAACCACAAAGCACAAGAATACATCCAAGTAGGACCTAAAAACAGTGCAAACAAGTCATTGGATAAATCATAATGATCTCGAATGTTTCGAGAACTATTTCGGATCGAGTTGTGTCTCCACCATCTCAACTGCAAACTGTTGATCCAACCACCTGTCCAACGAAACAGAGAATATTTCCAGTCGTTTAATCTATTTTGATCTCTATTTTCGATTAATATATAAAATAACTGTAACAATGCATCTGCATTTGTCAACTCAATATCTCCGTACATGTAAGACTCTGCTAGTCCTATATCCATAAATAATAAGAGACGCAAATAGAAACGTGGTCTTTTCACATGAATGCAAACCGAATATCCGTTGGGTTTTCCAAATAAAGTTTCAACGCTGTCCATTCTCTTTCCATCCGACTCGACATCTAACAAAGCAATCTGTCCAACTTGGATAAACTGTTTCAACCACGCATGAACCAATGGCTTACAAACGACTCTTCCTATAGAATCCATCCAACACTCTTTATTCCACCAAGATATGAACAGCAATGAATGAACATCACAACGACGCAAGGGTTCCCTTGCTTTGAAAAAATATCGAAAGTTTTCTTCTCCCACAAGAAGAGACGCTACTTTTATACCAGAAACAATGCCGTCTTCATGAAACCCATAACCACAATAAGCACCACAATACCACATATGATTTACTCCTTGCATTTCTTGCAAACTTTGTTGATTCTGTTGGGATAATAAAGTATATTGTGGATGCTCCCATACTAAATGAGCAAATGTCTTCGATGCTTCTGGAGGTTCCCAAGGATTGAGCGTTTCTAATATGGGAGTCTTATGAGGCAAATTTTGTAATCGATTCAGCCAATAAGTAACGCAAGGTGCCTCATTCTTCTTCTCCTTGGACAGAAAATTCCAACTTGCCCAATTGTTTTTGTTACAAGGCAACCATCTTTCATCACAATGAATATAAATATCGTTACGTGAATAGGGCAAGTTTTTCAAAATCGAATGAACAGGATAAGATTCATCCAACAACGAACATGTGATATCACTATGCGTAGCAAAAACAACGTGGTCAAACTCTTCTTCCGTTTCATCAGATAAACACACACGAAGCGTAGATACTGAGTTGCTGTTCTCCTCTATTCTTTTCACACTACTGACACATGTATTACAACGAATATTGACATTCATATCTCCAACCAGTTTGGATAAAAAGCAACGACTAGAACCTTTCAAACAATACCATTGAGGTCGTTGGAATATCTGCAGAAACCCGTGATTATAAAAGAACTGCAACAGAAATACCAGTGGAAACTCCAAAACATCGGATAATGGACAAGACCAAACCGCAGCTGCCATAGGCAATAAATAAGAATCACTAAATGAGGAGGAATATTTGTAACTCTTTAAGAAATATCCAACAGTCCAACTCTTTTCCTCTGTCGGTCCTTGTTCCCATCGCTTCACTAAAAGAGAAGCTTGTCTATTGAATCGCAATATGTCATACAACATTCGATAAAAACTAGGATTCAACCAATTCGACCTGTTTGAAAATAGAGTAAGAATCGAGTCACTCGACCAAGAAAATTTGTTTCCTCTAGAAAACGAAAAGGACATATCTGAAGGTTGTCGAGGCTGATTCAGATATTCAGTGATCGCAATAAGGTTTGGGTATGTCTTCTCATTGAATACCATAAAGCCTATATCCACGAGACTCGATTGATCTTTCCACTACTTCCAGTAAGCCCTTTTTGCAAAGATTGACCCAGTCGTCCTTTACCTCTATTGGAATAGCTTTTGCGTGACCTCCAACTTGCGACTCTTTCTCAAAGATAGTTACATCATAACCGTGATGAGATAAACACCAAGCTGCAACTAAACCAGATATTCCAGCTCCAATAACAGCTATACGAGTTGCTTTATTCTGCTCCATTCAATAAAAAACTCGAGGCTTACAACAATTAGATTTGCATCGTCCAATCTTTCGTTGTGAGCTGCGCATGTCCAAGTCTGCAGGGCAGTGGGATAACCTCGTCTTTTCTCAAGTGATTCCTATTGGTTTACGTTTGGTAGAGACAGGAAAAGTACCAGATCCGTTGATTCGATGGGTCATTCGTAGACTTTGTGCTTCTAGAATAAGAGAATTGGATACGAAAGACATAGAGTCTACTTATCAATATATTCAGGTAATTTGCTATTCAGACCGCTCGAATATGCTCAATGAAAATTAGCAATTTATAGAAGAAATTCAAAGTTATCCTATTGCACTTTTAACCCAAAAAGCCAATGAACAACATTATGAACTACCACCCGAGTTCTTTCAGTTGGTTCTTGGAAAGCACCTAAAGTATTCAGCTTGTTATTTTCCAAGCCCCTATTGTAGTTTAGACGAAGCAGAGAGATATACTTTAAATCTTTATGTTGAAAGAGCAAAGATACAAAATGGTCAACATATCTTGGATTTGGGTTGCGGTTGGGGATCCTTCACTCTGTTTGTAGCTGAGAAATATCCTCGATGTAATATTATCGCACTCAGTAACTCTAGTCTTCAACAACAATATATTGAAAGTATTTGTCTACAAAAAGGCTTGCAGAATGTGCAAGTAATGAAAGCGGATATTTGTGAGTGGGACACAAATTCTGCCCAGTTTGATCGAATTGTATCGATAGAAATGTTCGAACATATGAAAAATTATTCACTTTTATTAGAAAAAGTTGCGAAATGGTTAAAGCCACAAGGACTGCTCTTTGTTCATATCTTTTGTCATCGCGAATTTCCTTATCACTTTGAAAGCGAAGGAGAACAGAATTGGATGGGAAGATATTTCTTTAGTGGTGGAACGATGCCTAGCGCTTCTCTATTATTGTATTTTCAGGTAAAAATATATTTTTTCAGTGGATGAGATACTTTTCTTACCTCCGTGGAATAGAAACATCTTCAAGTAATCCAACAGTGGGCAATGAATGGAAGACATTATGCACAAACTGCGGAACATTGGCTGATGCGAATGGATCGCCATCGAGAACAAATTGAGCCTATTTTACAGAAGACTTACAAAAAAGACGCTCTCAAATGGCTTACTTATTGGAGAATTTTTTGGATGTCGTGTGCGGAATTGTTTGGCTATAGAAATGGGAATGAATGGTTTGTTACTCATTTACTTTGGAGAAAGAAAGAAACAGCATAGACGCCTGGAAGAGCCTAAAAAGTATCTCGTGACATTTCCAAAGCGTCTCTTCCTCGAATGCCCAATAAATATAAAACTGTCATGAGACTTTTTCCACATAAATGTGCTCCAACTTTTATATCGGTGGCTTCCGGCTATTTTCAAAAGTTTCATTGGAATTTCTTTTCAACAAGTACAATACCATACCTGATCGACAGATATTGCCATTCCTGCAAGTGACAACATTTCTAAAGATACGGGTCCATCACCTACTGCAATTACTTGTTCCAAACTTATTCTTTCTTGCATCGTTAACATTTGCAGTAAATCTGCCTTTCTACTGGCATTCACAATAGGCTGACTTATTTCCCCAGTGAAATTGCCCATCGCATCGGTTTCGAATGTATTTCCATATGCAAAATCCTAAATAAAGTCAAATGCTCGAGACAAAAATAACTTACCATTCCTAAAGTGCGTTTCACATGTTCAACCAAGAAATGAGGACCTGAAGATAAAATGGCTGTCTTATATCCCAATTTGGACAAGGCACGACACAAGGAAAAGGATCCTTCCGTAAAAGAAAGTAAATGATGAACTTTTTGCATAATACTAGAAACAGAGAAGCCTTTCAAAAGTCGCGCACGCTTTAAATAATAGTCATCACCAAGTAACTTTCCATCGTCATGCAAATGTTGTAGCTCTGACAAACGATGACGAAGTGAATTGGCTACTGATGGTTCAGATAAAGAAGCAGCAGCTTCAATAATAATATTCAAAGCATCGTTCGATATCAAAGTCCAACTTAAATCAAAAACTACTAATCTCTTCGTTCGATGCAACAGGTCAGAACGCTGAATAGCAGTATCTACGGAATATTTCTTTCCCAAAGCTATTATTTGACTGCGAATATTTGACAAAGAATCACTAGACTCTCTTGCATCGGACTCACTCGTATTCAATGACTGTTGCGTATCATTCAACTTGGCAACAAACTCATAACAGGCTAGAGGATCACTACTTTCAGAGAGTCTTTCCACAAAGTCCAAATTCACTTTATGTGCAGCTAAAATGCCAGTCAACTCTGCAAAAAATCCAACCGGAACCTTGTCACTCTTGCTAAAAGTGATGGCATAGGAAGTGCTAGTGTGGGAAGGATACTTGTCACTAGGCTTGGTTTTCATAACTTCAAAATCAACTTCTACACTCTTTTCGTGTCCAAACAATAAAATATCCTTCACAATAAGGGAACTCTTGTCTTGTGAGAGCTCTGTCAGAATAGTGGTCGTACACATTTCACCAGCAACAAATTGCTCGATATCTAGTAACGCGAATATGTTTCCAAAGATGTACGTTGAATAGTAAAATTGTAAACAACATACCGATCAGACACAACTGGTGCTTGTCTACAACCCAAAGAAAGTCCACCAACCAGTTGTTTTCTCGAGAACCACACAAGGTAATAACAAATAGACTGGAGCCTGCACTCTGAGCATCGTCCATTTCCATCCAGCAACGTAGACAAAGAATTTTCAAGGAATAGAAGAATCGAGTGTCTCTTTATGCAATGCAAATGTGGATGAAGTGTTGTCTGTAGAAAAACAACAAGTTTATTCAAGAAATTTCACCGTTTGAAAACTTTGCTGCTTCAAACATGCCAAATGCACAAACAAACAAACAAACTACGAGGAAGCTTCTACTTGCTCCACATTGACTTGAGGTTGTTGTTGACGATAGTAGTACTCTGGAGTCTCATAGTAATAATACGTTGGTGACTCATAGTAATAATAGGTAGGACTCTCATAATAGTAGTAGGTAGGAGTCTCATAATAGTAATAGGTAGGAGTCTCATAATAGTAATAAGTGGGAGTCTCATAGTAATAATAGGTTGGAGTCTCATAATAGTAGTACGTAGGAGTTTCATAATAGTAATAGTATTCTCCTCTCTGTGCGTCAACCTTCTCTACAGCCTCAACCTTTGACTGCGAATTCTGCCTTACATGTTGTGGGTAAGCAGCCCTAAGAGGAGCAGGTATTGCCAATGCAATTGAGATCACGAGAACTAAAAGCAATGTACAGATAGTAGCAACCTTCATGACTGAACTTTGGCAACAATTCAGACAACAATTGTGTAAGAGAAACTGGTTCCTTTTTAAAGCACATGATATGACGTTTCATAAGTGATACGACATTTATGAGATGATTTCTAATCACAAAATCTCCAAGCGCCACTTACTTGACAATAAGAAAGACGCGGAATTCAAAGGAAAAGACGTGATTTCGCGCTCCTGGTGAGAGAAAGTCGATCATGTCGATTGGGAATCGGATAGACAATTTTGTGGAAGGAGGAAATAGCGAGTCGCCCTTCAATCGTCATGCTTTCTAATCGCATTTGCCCCCTTTTTAAGGGTTGTTCCTCATCCAATTATTTCCTTTATCTAGCAAATAATGCCAAACATTTATTTTAGCAGTTCCTTTGGGAGCTCTCAAATTGAGAAGTCAATATCTTCTTACAATACTATGAAAGCTATCACATTGAATCGACTTGGTTGACACCTTCCAACAACTAGTGCTTTCCCATTTATCTCTCAAAAAATACATTTCTACTTTTTGGTTGTAAACACTACAACGCTGCAATCTAAAGATGTACTTCTGATAAACTTGAAAATGTTTTTGGTGTCCTTTGCTAGGTATACTTTCTTCGGGTCAAGTCATGAAGCGTTTCCCCTATCTATTGCTCATTATGACGGTGATGGTCCTCTAATACCACAGCACAATGCCTTGGGCAACAGAGAGAGAGAAAGAGAGAACAATCTTCCTGACAATGTCAGGTGAGAAAAGGGACTCGGGATATCTCTCAAGGGGGACAGTTGTCCACTGGACGCGAGAAGAAATACGACCTTTTCCTTCTTCTGTTGTGGGAATTTTCTCTTGGTAGGAAAATACTCCAAAACAAAGAGCAGACACTGCTGTTGTAATTGCCTCAAGACTATGTCTCTTTATAACAAGAATGTACTGGATCGATTCAAGTTGGATGGAAAAATAGCTCTCGTTACAGGTGCAGCTCAAGTGAGTTTATTTCGTTGATCCTATCAGTACTCTGTAAACCATGGCGGTGTAAAATAGGGAATAGGAAAAGCACTAGCCATTGCGCTTGCTCAGGCAGGAGCTGCTGCTGTAGGTTTATTGGACTTGGAGTCTGAGACTCTTCGTCATACGGAAAAGGAGCTCAACGCCCACTTTTCTTCCACTCAAATATTGGCTTTGGTAGCAGTAAGGAAGGATATCAACCACTGTGTTGTGTACTTTGGAAGAGATTCTTTTATTAAAGCACACTGTCGTATTGATAGGACGTTTCCAACGCTGATCAAGTCAATCAAGCTATTTCACAGTTTGCTTCCAAGTTTGGTCGGTTGGATAGTAAGTAGTTTGCAAAGTAGAACAAAGAACGAGATTCTCACCAGAGTACCAAGTTGCGTGTAATAATGCTGGAATCGTATTTAGTGGAACAGAAGACAAGTATGCTTCTGAAAATGCTTCCGTGGAGCAGTGGAAAAAGACATTAGATGTTGACTTGACAGTAAGAAGATATTATTCTCATATTCCACTTTCACTGCCATCACAAATGCTATAGGGAGTATTTATATGTTGTCAGGCAGAAGCGAAATGGATGCTTCCACAGCAGTATGGAAAAATAATCAACACTGCCTCCATGTCAGGTAAAATACTTCCAGTGTCTTTTACAATCCGCTCAACTTTAATAGCACATATTGTGAATCATCCTCAAAAACAGGCCGCCTATAACGCAGCTAAAGCAGGTGTAGTACAACTTACCAGAACTTTGGGAGCAGAATGGGCTGATCGAGGAGTTCATGTCAATTGCATTTCGCCTGGTTATATTAATACTCCTATTACGAATAGTAAGACTGTTTTAAAATACCTTTTGTTTCTCTCAAATTATCAAAGCTCCTGCCTTGAAATCTGTTATGGACTATTGGATTCGACTAACTCCAGCCAATCGGTTGGGTGAAGTTGAAGACTTGCAAGGTCCAGTAGTGTTTCTAGCAAGTGATGCTTCTAGTTTTATGTTTGGTGGAGAAATTATTCCTGACGGAGGCTTTACTCTTTGGTAAGCAAATGCAGTCGAATATAACGTTCTTTGGTCGCAGTAGCATACAAAGAATATAAAAGAAACCTTTTATGGGAGAGTCCTTCCATCCATAACACTTGATGATCGCTGTTCTTTGAGATATAAGTGTCGAAATTTTATCTGCAATACCTTGTGTGTTCATCATTTCTCGTTTATTTATGTCGACTCAAAAACAACTTTTCAATTGTACTTTCAGCGTAAAAGTACGTATCTATACACTTGGAATTACTTTTATGAAAATTGTAAAGTAAATCCACTAGGAACAACTAGCAAAAGAGCACCTCGTATTTCCACATTGCCGACATTTCCTTTGCGCAATTGCAAGCGCCGTCCTTTGGCGATCGCTGTCGATTTCGGGTAAAGTCTGGTTTTCGTGGTTGTGTTGGTTGTGGTGTTATTATAATATGCCTGTAAGTGCGAGGTTGTTGAGTTGGTTTGTCTTATTTCTTTCTAGTCTTTACAAGAAGATTTGCTTCATCCAGATCCCGCGGTGGAGGCACGAAAACACAAGTTGAGAAGGCTTGTACCGAGTCCCAACTCGTTTTTCATGGACGTCAAGTGCCCAGGTTGTTTTCAGATGTAAGGCTACTTTTCTTACCTGTTTCTTTCATTAACTTGTTGTCTATAGTACTACTGTCTTTAGTCACGCTCAAACGGTGGTGATGTGTGGAAACTGTTCTACTGTTCTTTGTCAACCCACAGGTGGTAAAGCAAGATTAATGGAATCCTGTTCGTTTAGAAAGAAAGCGGATTGAGTGAAAGTGACCAAGTCCGCTGTCATAGAAACTTAGGAGGAAATCCAACAAAAAGTCTAGTATCCACGAGGTTTTCAATAAAGTGCTGGTTTGACTTGTTGTTTCTAGTCGAGAATATTTATTTTGATTTTCTCAGCGTCTCCTTCCCAAAGTTTCCACTCTTTGAACTTGGGAATCAGTTGGAGTTCGTTTTTTGCCTGTTCTATCAACTCTTCTACGAGACCTGCGCCAACTCTTTCTTCTATAGCTTCCACTGTTTCACTCTCTTTCACCACTTTCCAACGATAATTGGTTATCTTTTCCACATTCTGTCGATATACCGACTTTTCTGGAAGTATTTTGACCTTTTCAAGCGTCTCTTGATACAACTTTTCTAGGATCTAAAAAGTATCAAGTTTGTGACTTGCGGCAACTATAGAGCGTTGTTTGTTTACCTCTTTGGCATTTGGTTCCTGTTTTAATCCCACCATAGTCACTACTCTTTCTGTAGCAGCTTTGTATAAACACCTCGTTGCAGACAACATATCTTCTTCCAACCAAGAAAATCGTTGCCCAATAATCCTACAACGCTTCTTTGTTGTGGACGACGCTTTTCAAGTTGTTGTGGGTTTTATCGTTTTCTTAGAAACACATCATACCAACATTATTACATAGAAATTGTGGTGGATGTTGGTGTATTTCCAAAAAAATATTAGTTGTCGTTGTTTTGTTATTTCAAGATCGTTTTGTACTGTAGCGTCCTTGATTGAAAGAGAGCTGTTAAAGATACAGAGCAAGGCTATGAAAGGGGATAAGGATGGATATGCTGTAGATAATATGGAAACAAGTGCTTGCAGCAGAGACGAGGAAACACAGCAGCAACCTGAAATGATTTGTGAAGGCAAGGCGAAAGTAGTATACAAGAGCGGACAAGTATTTTATAACAAAGCACAAGCCTTTAATAGAGACCTATCTGTTCTCATGTTAGACTACTTTGTATCAACTTATTTGAAGGAACTAGAACAAGACAAAAAACTACAACATTCGCGGTCATTATCTTGTCAACCAAAGGCCGGGTTGAAGCGCTGCAAGTATGCCCAGTGGATGCAAGAGGGTGCGTCGAACCATTTTTCAGTATTTGAAGCGTTTTCTGCTACCGGTTTGCGTTCTATTCGTTATGCAGCTGAAGTTCCAAACTTGTTTCCCATCATTGCAAACGATATGGATGAGGCAGCTTATGAAACCATCCAACAAAGCATATCGTTGAATGCCAACGTGCAAGATAAAGTATTTGCCAACTTGGGAGAAGCTACCGATGTCATGTATAAGCATCGTCTTGGAGCAAGTCAACTGGATATCATAGACCTCGATCCTTATGGCACAGCGGCACCTTTTGTGGATGCTGCAATACAATCCGTAAAGCATAGAGGATTGTTGTGTGTGACTAGTACAGATATGCGTTCTCTTGCGGGAGTCCAAGGTGGTATATGTTTTGCACGTTATGGTTCCGTTCCTTGTACGTGGCCAAAGGCATATCGCAATGAAGTTGGACTTCGCATTTTGTTAAACTTTTTACAACAAACAGCAAGTCGATATGGCAAATATGTGGAGCCTTTATTGGCAGTATTTATAGACTTTTATGTGCGAGTATTTGTGCGTGTCCACGAGTCCGGTTTAGAAGCACAACGCTCTATACAACACCAAGCTTATGTCTATGCTTGCAGTAGTTGTCCATCGTATTTCTTACAACCTCTTGGAGCTATCAAAAACTATGGAGAAGCAAACGAAAAAGTTGTTTGTGCCAAAGGTCCTCCAGTAGAACAACAGGACTGTCCTTATTGTCATTCCCAACTTTCTCTCCATGGTCCTATCTACACAGGACCTATCTATCAATCCAAAGTAGTTGAACAACTTCTCCATCAACTGGAAACCGATCCTAAATGGTCTTATTTGCCTTGTAAAGATCGCTTAAGAGGCTTTCTAACCGTACTTGGTCATGAATGTGCAGATATTCCCTTGTTTGTGGATAGCAACGACATGTCCAAATTGTTGAGAACGAGTCCACCTCCACAGGCTGCCATACGTGAAGTATTAAGGAAACGAGGATATCGAGTGTCTACTTGTCACTGGAAACCAACAGCATTGAAAACCGATGCACCGATAGAATTGTTATGGGATATTATGAGAATATGGGCACGAAGGAATGGAATGAACAATATCAAACCTCACGATGCAGCATCTCGTATATTAGCAACGGAACCTGTGCATATTTCGGAAGACGAGATTAACTTTGAAATACGTAAAGACGCGCTCAATTCGTGTCAGTCGGTAACAAGATATCCTCCACTAGAGAAGCATCACGGCCCAGGAAAGAGAGCCACGGGAAAGAGAAAAGGAACCAAGTTCATACCTGGAGAAGAAGAAGAAGAAAAAGACTTGGAAGACGAACTATAAACAAACTATGGATGAGGAAGAGAACGAGTAGAATTGTTACCAAGTGTTTGTGTAATTCGTAAATTGGGACGATGCAAACGATCAAAAAGTCGCGCATCTTTGGAAATTGCCAACATCGGTTCTCTTGTTGTGGTGTGGTTGGTTTTCGATTCCGATGAAAGCCATTGACTCCACTCTTTGCTATCATAATACAACAAAGGTTTGTAAAATAATAAATCATTTCCACTATTTGGCTGACTATGATAAAGTTTCCAACTCTTCCACACATCCCAGACGACATCCAAAGGTGCGTTGGTTTTCAATGCATCGAGACTCGTATGCGATGGAAAGACTTCATAGCCTCGACTTTTCAAAGCAGTATGTACCAAGTCTCTTTCAAGATTCGATTGAAATAGTGCATTCATCTTTTGTATGCTCAAGAACAATGGAGAACATCTACTTTCTGCGGCCATCGTGGAAAACAATGTTTCTATATCTGCAGCGTTGAATAGCGTGCGAGTAGCGGATGTTTTGTAGCTGCGAGATGCTGGGACAATAAGTTCGTGAAGTATTCTACTTGTCTCACGAACATGACTCAAACTATCCAAATACATACTGCCTCCAAATAGCCAACCAGATGATGTACCACAATACTCACAACACGTACTCCATTTGCTTTGACCATAAATATCTTGTCGTTCTGCAGGTGTCCATTCAAGAGGTTGAATCCTATAGGAATAACAATGTGGACAATAATAAAGCAAACCACTTCTTCTAGTCCATCCAACGTGGCCATACAAATCCTTTCGAGCTCTCAGCCATATATGAGCACGCGTCTCTTGTAAGACACAGGAGAATACAGGCTCCAAATAGACTTTATGTACATTTGCACATTTTATCAAATCATCTAAAAACTTTCGCAATTGTAGTTCGGATGCAAATGGAAGAGATTGCAACTCTTCCAAAAGTGGAGGAAGATCGACATGAATACATAACAGTCCATAGTTGGCCAAGGAACGAATTGCCAAATCCAATATACTGTACACACTAGTCTTTGCACAATGTCGCAACGTATCATCCAATACGATAATATCAGGCGCAATTCGTTCTTTCCTTTGGTTGTTGTTGTTGCTGTTGCTCCATAGACGTTCCAACGGTTCCAGACTATTATTCTTGTCTATCCAATGAATCTTATCATCAGCAGACAAATAGTTGATTGGACCCAACTTGGCCACTTCCAACCGTAAACGACGAGCTAAAATATGGGCTTGACTACAGGACAACGCAACCAAATATCTCTTCGTAAACAATCGTCGGCATATTTCTGCGCAAAACCAATCTTTCTGTTCTTCAAAAGATAATCGTTTAAAAGCAGACGCTGGAATATTCAACCTATCAAGCCATTGCTCCATTGAAGAGTTCTCTAAACAACGAGCATAAATAGTATGTCGATGGCGATAAAACTGTCTCTTCAATTCTGTTCCTCTTCTGCGTTGAAACCAACGAACCGCAAGTAACGAAATATCTCTTTCCAAAGATAGCTTTCGGTATTGGATTCTGTTTTCCAACGGAACATTTTGCTCTCTATAGTTACCTTCTTCATATTCATGAATATCTAACCAAATATCGTCTTGTGACCATTTCCAACTCGTTCTCTCATCTTGTTCCACATACACACAACGTCTTTTCTTCCACTGCTCTACCGAACCCAAAGAACGAACGTTTTCTTTTACTCGTACCCGCACAGGAGTTGGATCTACGTCAGCCATGGAATAGTTCTCTATATTTAAAATACTTTCTAAAGGTTTCCAACTGTTGGCTTTCGTACAAAGCAATCTCCAACCGGAAGCATATCTCTGCAGCCATCGAGACAAGGGCAGTCGTCTTCGTTGCATGGGAAGGAAGAGAGAAGAATAGGCGCTGGGATTATCCAAGTGAGACATGTCGGAACAACAACAACAACCAACTTCAAGCCATCAAATACAAGTAGAAGATGAAACCTTACAAGTAAGTATTTTCTTTATGTAGTTACCAACTAAGGTTATGTTTTCATAGATAACGCCCTTGGGAGCAGGAAGTGAAGTTGGTCGGTCTTGTGTCTTACTTACTTACAAGAATAAGACTATTATGTTTGACTGTGGTGTTCATCCTGCATATTCAGGTCTAGCTTCCCTTCCGTTCTTCGATGAGATGGACCCGCGCTCGATAGACCTCATCTTGATAACTCACTTTCATTTGGACCATTGTGCGGCGTTGCCTTATCTCTTGGAAAAGACCAACTGCAACCCAAACGCTCGAGTGTTTATGACGCATCCCACCAAATCTATTTATAAAACACTGTTGAGTGACTTTGTTCGAGTTAGTTCCAACGAAGATGTTCTCTATTCCGAACAAGACTTGTCCAGAACCATGAAGAGAATTGAGACTTTGGACTATCATCAAGAAATGAACTGGAACGGAATTCGTTTTTGGGCATATAACGCGGGACATGTTTTGGGAGCAGCGATGTTTCTAGTAGAGATTGCTGGAGTTCGCGTCTTGTATACAGGAGACTTTTCAAGGCAGGAAGATAGGCATTTGAAAGAAGCAGAGATACCGCCTTTTCCTCCAGATATTATTATTGTAGAAAGGTAAGGAAATAAGATACCATGATAATCAGAACATATCACAAATGATAATCTCTAGTACTTATGGAGTTCAAGTTCATGAACCACGAAAAATAAGAGAAGCAAGATTTACTCAAAAAGTAGCTGAAATTGTTCGAAGAGGTGGCAGAGTATTACTTCCAGTATTTGCACTAGGACGTGCGCAAGAACTATTGTTGATATTAGAAGAATATTGGGAAGCTCATCCTGATTTGCAAGACATTCCGATTTATTATGCGTCCTCATTGGCAAAGAGATGCATGTCGGTGTATCAAACTTATATTAATATGATGAACGACAATATACGCAAACGTTATGAAGTTTCCAATCCTTTTGCCTTCAAATATGTATTTAATGTGAAGAATATTCAAGACTTTGATGACTCTGGTCCCTGTGTATTTATGGCATCTCCTGGAATGTTACAAAGTGGTCTTTCCAGAGAATTGTGCGAAAGATGGTGTACAGATAGAAGAAATGGAATCATTTTGCCTGGTTATTCGGTAGAAGGAACCTTGGCCAAACATATCTTATCGGAACCTTCCACCATCACCCGCTTAGATGGCAAGGAAGTTCCTTTGCGTTGCAGCGTAGATTATATTACTTTTTCTGCTCATTCTGATTTTCTTCAGACGAGCGAATTTATCGATCGCTCTCGATCAGGTCATATTGTTTTGGTGCATGGCGAGATGACCGAAATGGGACGACTACGAAATGCTTTGGATTTAAAGTATAACAAAGGACAAAGTGTTCCGAATATTCGTATTTATACTCCCAAGAATTGTCAGACTGTTCGTCTTACTTTTCGAGCTGAAAAAGTAGCCAAAGCTATTGGAGAAGTTGCCAAGAGGAAACCTGAAGACGGTGCAAGTATCTCCGGTATTTTGGTCAAGCGAGACTTTAATTATACCTTGATGAGTCCGAATGAGTTGAACACTTACACTGGATTGAAAGTGAGTCGAATTCAACAGCGTTTGGTGGTTCCTTTAAAGAAGCCATTTTCTCAACTTGCTACCGATTTGAATCATTTATTGGAAGGCACTGTATTAGATATCGATGAAGAGACGAGGAGACCTCAGTTGGATATATTAGGAGCCATTCAAGTGACGCTTTTAGAAGATGGAGAGTCTGTTTCTGTGGAATGGTGTACGAATTATGCAACGGATATTCTTGTGGAGAATATTATCTATCTTTGTATATCTCAAGCGACCACTTGTGCTGCAGTAACTGCGATGGATGCGGTGTCTGTATATCGCAGTAAGCAAGTGTCTTCAGAAGAAGACAAGGATGAAGACTTTTTATATTCTGCTTTATCGATGAGTAGGAAACTGTTAGAGGAACGTTTTGGACAAGTACAAGTGCTGATGGATGACAAGTCACGTTTCCAAGTGAACGGCATCACCGTCCTCGTGGATCATCGACACGGCACGGTGGAGTGTGAAGATCCAACTATCAAAGAACGAGTAGAATTGGCTCTGAGGAGAATCCACACCATCATGTTTCCTATTCCTGACTACTATTGTGAGTGTTGTGGTTGTTGAATGTCGTCTCTGGTTGATACCACACTCGGGTGGATTGCGTTTCCGATACCATCACCGCAGTTAACAAGGGAAGCTGAGGTTTGAGTTGTTCATATATCCACTTGGCAATAAACTCCGATGTAGGAGAGTCGGTTTGCAATGTTTCGTTGAGACAATAATGGTCCAAATACTTTTCTTTCAAGTTTTGACAAACACGAGACACGCAACTGAAGTCCGTCAACATGTTTTTCTTCGGTCCTTGGGTTTCCAACTTGGTTCCACTCAACCTTATCGTCACTTGATACGAGTGTCCGTGTGGTCGTCTACATTTACCGTCGTGAAAGGTTAAATAGTGCATAGCTTCAAAAGTGAAACTTTTTTCCAACCAAAACATATCACGTGAGGTCTTTTCCGACGAGCATTTTCCTCTTTCTTTTGGATGTGTGTGTGTGTGTGGATGTCGGAACCGGCAACCTACGGCAAAGTTGTACTGAAAACAACCGTTGGAGATATTGAAATAGAATTGTGGAGTAAAGAAACTCCAAAAGCTTGTAGAAATTTTATTCAATTGTGTTTGTCTGGTTACTTTGACGGATGTGACTTTCATCGCGTTTCCAAAGGTTTTCTGGTACAAACAGGAGACCCTACCGGTACAGGAACAGGTGGTCAAAGTATATACGGAGCTCCTTTTCCCAATGAAATACACTCGAGACTCAAGTTTCGACACCGAGGGATGGTCGCTATGGCGTGCAACGAACCAAACCAAAATACCAGTCAGTTTTTTATCACGTTGGACCGCTGCGAATGGTTAAACGGAAAACATACGATATTCGGTAAAGTTGTAGGAAATACTATATTTAATGTATTGAGAATAGCGGATTGGTCGCCAGTCGATGAAAACGAAAGACCCCAAGAACCTGTTCGGATCACTAGTACTCTGGTGTTGTCCAACCCTTTTGACGATATTGTGTTGCAACCAACCAAAGTGGAACAACAACAACCAAAACAACCAGACACATTGCCGTTACAACAAGTAGCAAAAAGAAAGACCAGCGTGTTATCTTTTGCAGATGACGAGGAAGAACAGGAAAGTTTTGAAAAACCAAGTTTGGTACATCCAAGAATTGAAAAAGAAGTACAAGTTACCGAAAAGATTGTTTCCACTCCAAAAAAGAGTCCAAAGGATGAGGAACATTGCAAAGAGACGCAACCAACCAATGAAGATGAACCAACTACAACACCACAAGAGCCAACATTCACAAACCAAACGCCACAAGAACAAGAAACAACCGAAGAAAAGCCGTTATTGCATGAATACGAACAGTTGAAGCAGAAATGGAAACAACACAAGACGATGACTGTATCTCTCCAGTCTCAGCATAAAGATGAAGAAAAAATAAACCAAGAAGCTCCTTTTATGTCACCAGTGGAAGCAAGAAGATTGAAATATGCAACGAAAAGAAGAAATGCCAACTTGAGACAGGAAGAGACATTGAAAAGATTGAAAGAATTTCGGAATAATCTTCGACATTCGGTGGTTTCATCGGAGGAGGAGAAAGAGGATAAAACTTGGCTTTCTCATCGACTTCAGTTTCCACAAGAAAGCAAAGAGAAAGACGAGATAGATCGTTCCAACGACTACGAAGTTTTCGATCCCTTACAAGACAAAAGAGGAACAAGTATCGGTCGTTCTTAACCAATCATACTGAGCTTTCTTCCACGTCTTCTTACTTGTTCCAGTCTTTGAAGAACTTTGGATGCATCCTTGGCGTGTTTTGAATATGTTTCTATGCATTTTTCCCAGAAATATCCGACTTCATTCTCCTTCATCGTAGTGAGTATTGCCCTCTCCAAAACATACAAGTCTACTGCCTTGTCTTCTTCAGTATTACTATAAAAACTCAACCCAAAATCTATGAGATACAACAGAGTTTGGTCGTTATCTTTGTGAACTACTAAAAAGTTGCTTGTAGTAAGGTCTCCATGAATGATGGCGCCATTGTGTAACTTGGCTATTGTTTCACCCACTCGCATAGCAATCGGCGAAATATCTCGATTCGATGGCTGGTTTAAATAGTTTTTCAAAACAATACTGTCGGATATGTACTGCATGACCAATATACTTTCTTCGGGGTCTATGAAATAAATAGCTGGTACACGAATTTGTAGCTTTCTACAACGAAGTAGAGTTCTAGCTTCCTAAAAGTTTGCGTATTATTTTCCCTGTCTTTGTATGAATTTCCTTTGTCCTACCTGAAATAACCGACGTGTTCTTATTCTTTGGTCCAACTCCTCGTGTCTATACTTTTTGACCACTCTTTGCTTCCACATGGCAGGGAATCCCAAAAAGTCTGCAATATATAAAGTCTAGAGCGCTTTTCATATGGCATAGAAAATGAGAAATAACTTACGGCTTCTGCACCTTGATGAAATAGTTGCATTTTCTCTAGTTCGTATCTTCTCTTTCCACACACACAACAAGGCCAAGTCACACACTGGAGACAAAATTCATTCGTCGCGCTTTGTTGTCTCTCGCTCTCTCTCTCCTCGTCGACGTCGATTGATTATTGGTTGCCATGCCTGAAAAAAACTATACTATTCGAACGAGAAGGTTTCTCACCAACCGACTATTAAAAAGGAAACAATTTGTATGTTCCGTATTCTACTTGATCCTTCCATAATAATCATCGTTGTTGTTCTAGGTCGTCGAAGTATTTCATCCTGGACAAGCTCCCATTCCCAAAGCCGAGTTGCAACAAAAGTTGGCTGCCATGTACAAGGTAGCTGATCCTTCCACCGTTTTTGTATTTGGTTTCCGTACTCAGTTTGGAGGTGGTAAAAGTGTGGGGTTTGGTTTGATATATGACAATTTGACCGCAGCGAAACGGTTCGAACCCAACTATCGTTTACGTCGAAACGGTTTGGTACAAATAGAGAAACCAGCACGTAAGCAAAGGAAAGAAAGAAAGAATAGAGCAAAGAAAGTACGAGGCAAAGCAAAGGCAGCTGCCAAAGGTGGATCTACTGGGAAAAAATAAAAGACGCGCTTTATGATGAGTCAACCTAGAGAAGAGGGACTCGAACTATATATATCTCCTGGTGACTGCCGCTTAATTTCCGGATAACCACCATATATCGAGTGCAAGTAATTCCAAACTTCACTATTCACTCCTTTATAATCCTGCAACGGACTTAGGCCTTTGACTGGTTTCCCATCTCTTCTTATCAATCTGCCATTGGTAATAGGTCCAGGTGGTTCCTTTTCATATCCCATACAAAATGTTTGCCACTTGTTCCACCATTGAGCGTCTATCAAATACCAAACACTTTTTTCATGTCTACTTAAGCTTTGTACCATTTCCTTTTCTTCCTTTCTACGTTGTTCCAACTGTCGCAATCTACACAGACATGCATCACAGCCTATGGAGACCTCATCCAATAAGAGACTTGGACCTCCACCATACAAAGAATACAATTCCTTCCATAAAGACTCTTCTACTATATAACACTTGTCTTTCCATAATGAGACTTGTTCTGTATCTATTATATGACCATGTAGACATAATAGATCCTTGTCATTACTGATAGGACCAGGATAACTAAAACTCAATAAACGCCAAACCCAAAGTCTTGATAGGATCATTCTTCTACTAGTGTCGTCAATAGACCGACTGTTGTTGTTGTTGGGTGAGACTAGGGATGTTCCTGCGGGTGCCGATGTGGATTGTTCCTGATCCGCTTTCCAAAGATAGGGGAATAAGGAAGATGGAGATAATAAAATATGCTGCAACTCCAACTTGTATTTCCTTCTTATCCATTGCGTCGATTCCAATGGATATTTATAATACACCAATACATAAGCTTGAGAGGATGCACTTTCTACTTCATTGCTAGATATCTATCACAGAAAATATTCATTGATGTGTATGATATATATATAAATGCTTTCATCCAATACTTACCGGTCTTACACAAGCATCATCAAATTCGTACCAATCCGACAAGTTGGAGTGTGCAACGGGAATCCTTACATAAGCAATATAATGACCACTCGATAACGAACCTACAAAAATACAATCTCATCAACCACCCAACCACACTACTCGAATCTTTTAAAAACCTTTATGACAAACAACACCGCCTAAATAATATCGAGTAGAACAATTCTTCTTTTCATACATGGCATCTACTGCTAGAAACTGTCCCAGATCCAATTCTTCCATCGGAAATACTACATGTGTACTAACTTTAAATCCTTGCCATCTTGTAAGCAAATACAAAACAAATAAATAAATAGGTGATACTTACCGCGATTGCCTTCATAACGAAAACGTTTCAAAGTAATCACCAACGTTTCTGGAAGTTCTATCAAAGAACTCTTTCGAGAGATAGTCTGCGTAGACTTGCGACATTTCGCACATTTATATTCCGACTTGACGATATCTTCTGGAACAAAGAAATGACACAAGATAGTTCTCAAGTCAATGACATCTCGAAAAGGACTTAGCAGCCATCCAAGCCATTGACTTTTACTATCCATAAAGCCTCCAAATGGACTATTATTATTGTCATTATTATGATGGCTGCTACCAAGGCTGATTCCTAAACTGGAATTGGCTCGTTTTCGACGAACAACTCGCTGCGAATCCGAAGCCAAATATTCCGAACTATCAAAACTTTGATCGCTTCGAAACTTTGTGGCTGCATTCTGAAAGTGATGAATGGAACGTTTTCCATAAGGCACTTCCACTGCAAGATCCCAAAACAGTTCCTGCAACAACAACCATTTCCTCTTCAACTACAAAACATTCATAAAACATATACAACTACTCACTCTTCTTCTAGAAATATAGCCACAGCCATGACAACTTACTTCATTCAACAATCGACCTCGAAAAATTTCCGAAATAAATGAAACTTCTCGTTCATTGTAATTGCTAGGTGGACTCCTATTCCCACACACACACACATAGTCATCTAGTACTTTTCTTATCATTGCGCAACTCACCATAAAGGACAAGCCATCTTTTCTTCTTCAGTCATACATTCCTCTTCTTCGCTATCGTTACCACTCTCCTATTCATAATCAAACAAAGAATTACAATTCCATTCTTTTGCACACTAATATTGTGTGCTTTTCTTACTCTTTGGAGCTCTGATAATCCACTCTTTTCCCTTGGGTCTGATACTAGTTGTTTGGTCGCTTCATGTAGACATTCCAAAAGATACTTGAGAAACAACGACGAGTCATGTTGAACACCACCGGCAAACTCTACATTATTGGAGCGAATGCAAGCAAGTAACCTAGTCCACGTGAATACATATCCAAGTATTTCCAACCAGACCTACTCTTTGGGATACAAAGGGGTTGCTTCTGTAGTAGCAAAACGTTGCAACAAGTTCATTGTCTCTTTCGTCAAAGCATAAACCGAGGAAGACTTTACAGCTTTGGTATCTTTTTCGTCCATCGTCATCGGTGTTTTATGACTGGCCACACTTACCTCTGGTATGTTGTACCAAATCCTGATAGAAAGCCTTGCATTCTGTGGCATACAATATAACAGCAGGATTATGTAAGAGACAAGCTTGTAATGCTGCGTTACAATAACAAGTGTTTCCAGAGTTGAACAGACCTCTCAAACCCAATCGACAAGTTGGTCGTTCCGAGACGGTCTGATGGGTGGAAGCACTCGTTTCCAATCTTTCTTGTTTAGGAGGTCTTGCATAAGTTCCTACTACCATTATTACTATTCTTATTCTTTCTTTATACAATTCTTTGGTCCTATTTCACACCACTAGGTTTTCCATTCTGCCAACTCTCACCTTATCCAGAGGAAGGAAACGGCATCTTGGAATGGGAAGGAGGATCGCGGTTTGCTTTGGAAAATGACTTGCCAAAAATAGCTTTCTGAAAGGCTTCTCTTTTCAAATCATTTTGTGTTCTCCCACTAACAAAATGATCTCTTGTTTCCCATAATATTTCGATCCTTTTAAAACCTGCAGAGGAAGAAGAATGAAAAGCACAAGTCGTTCTTCCAACTTGACTTTTCTCCACCAACTCATCGGCTTTTGTGTCGCACAATTCGGAAGCTATTTGACGCAACGGAGAAGATTGTCCTAGACATGTTCAACAACAATGTGGTTGCATATCTCATCTACTCACCTTGTACAAAGACATTGCGAGCCAGCACATCGGCATTGTTCACATTCCATAAACATATGCCAACTGGTTGATTATTTTTCAAAAAGAATACAACTCCTCGTTCAACTCCATCAAAATAACGAGACAATCCACCGGTAGGAATGACGCTCCAATCCTTGGCCTTTTGTTGACGAACCTGATGATTCATACGAAAATAACCGACGCTATCATAGGAAGAATCCACATCGCCAAATAAATACATCGGCATACAAATATTAAAGTCTATTTCTCTACTCGGTAACAACTGACGATAATACTCTCTACCTCCAGCCATATTCGTACCAACTAGACGTCCACTCCATCGATTATGTTGTTCCGATACCTAAGAGCAAACTCTCCACATGATGATTTGTACGTATATATATATATGTAGGTACCATTACCTGCTCTCTTCTTCTTCCAATATATCGATTAGGAAAGGAAACCGCGGAACCTGCGACATAAACATCGGAAGCTGCTGCAAGTTCTGCATTGCACAAAATACCTCCATTCGACACATCCACCTCCAATATGTCCTCTTCTTCTTCTTCTTTGGTATCTTTCCACCATCTCCACAATCCACTGTGCATATCTGTAGCAACAAATAAAACATAATCCGTATGAAAATATCCAGTATTGGTGGAATCATACGTTCTTGAGATATGTACATCGAGATGGCTATCGGCAAAAGTTGACTTGGAAATGTATCGAACCAAAGCATAGGAAACAAGATCCACTCCTTTTGCCTTGAGTTTGCTGGAAATGTAGTCACAAAGATATTTTGGAAGATATCGTGCCAAAATAAAAGAGTCTGGGAACACCATAGTAATAGGAAATCCTAATTGTTTCAACTTGCAAACGTAAAGGATGGCATTCCATCCACCACCGACGATCGTCACATGTGGCAAAGTATGACTTGATTGATTTTCTAGATCATGAAACTTGTCCAAATGACTAGTCAATCGATTCAACAAGTCTTTATCCAATTCCCATATTCGGCAATCCACAAAAGGAGTGCAATCTTTGGAAACAAGGACGTCCAAAGGCACATCCAAATAATCACAAGGACTCAACAACAACTTGCCATAACGAATCCATTCTCCATTACTTAGCAATACTCTGTTATGAACAATATCCAACCTTTGTACTCGTTCCGATAGCGTTGGCTCTATCTGACATAAGATACGATTCTTTATTGCATTCCTCTCCTCTACAGAACAACTTGTTTCCTTCCATTCCTCTTGTTCCCTCAAAAAGCCACTCAACAAGGACCAAATAGTTGGTCTATTCGACTCTTCGAAGGTTTGGTCGGATAATATGCAGATAGAGCCTGTGGGATCCTTGGTACGTAGGACTTGGACAGCTTCTTTCGCAGCTTCTCCTGTTCCTACAATGAGATACTTGTAATAAGTTGCTTGTTCTGAATGGACCACGAAACGACTCCAATTCACAACACGAGAAAATGTGCGTAAGCAGTCGACACTGCTATTCATATTGTGGTTGTTCCAACGGTAAACTGCCCATAACAGAACAAGAGCTCCACCACTATAATATGCAGTATTGAAATGCTGAAAATGTTTCTTCCAGCAACTTTTGTTTGGATATACTTTGTCATAAAAAGAGGACCACTTGGAGAAGAGCGACTGGAAACATCGCATTGTGCTATTATCGTTGGTTGGTGAACAATTGCTTCATGTTGAAACTGTTTTCGTTGAAACAAAAAAAACAATCTTCTCAAGAAGAACAACAAACTACCACAGATAAAAAACCAACGAGTAATAAAACAACCGCTGCAGAACTCCGACTACAAAAAGGTAACTAGCACCCACCACATAAACTACGGAACTACTACTGTGGTCTTTCTATAGATATTTCCGAGTTGGACACAGGAAAAACGCTCAGTGTTTATTTTCCAGACAAAAATAATATTGTCGAGTTTATCGTATATTGCAAACCAGATGAAGGAATTTACAAAAATGGCTGTTTTGCCTTTCGTTTCAAAATACCGCCAACTTATCCTCACGACCCTCCTAAAGTAAAGTGTGAAACAAAGGTAAGAAAGCAGTCCACTCGCTAGTTTTTTTTGCTTCCTTTTTGTTGTTGTGTATTACAGGTTTTTCACCCCAATATCGATGAAGAAGGCAACGTTTGCTTAAACATCCTCCGCGAAGACTGGAAACCTATTCTGTCCTTGAATGCCATATTATATGGTATTCAGTATTTATTTCTAGAACCTAATCCTGATGACCCTTTGAACAAGGAAGCAGCTAATTTATATCGGGAGAACAAAGCAGCGTTTTATGCTCAAGTCCAACGTAGTATGAGAGAAAATGGTGCTTATTCTAGTCGCCAAGGCTTTTAAGAATAGTGGCTACTCATTAGAAACCTTTCATCCTTATTATTTACTATGGACCAAAAAAAGTAATAATAATAAACTATCAAAGCTTGGCGTGCATCTTATTACGAGCTTGCGTGGCAACAGCTACCTTGGAATTGTTCTTCTTTCCAAGCAAGTCACAAACTTGTTGTCCACAAGTAATCAAAGCCGATAAATCCACGGGACCAACATCGATATGCATTCCTCTCAACATATATATGACATCTTCTGTCGCAACATTTCCTGTAGCTCCAGGTGCAAATGGACAACCACCAAGACCTAGCAATCATAGGAAATAGTTACTATACTTGTACTAGACATACCTGCAACAGAAGCATCTACTACGGCAACTTGATATTGCAATGCAGTTAAAATATTGGCAAGTGCAGTGCCTCGAGTGTCATGACAATGAACCTAAATAACAACAATGCACAATTAGCCATAAAATGGTAGACTAGTTGGAGAGCAATAATAAATACCGCAAGAGCACTCATCGATACATGAGGTTTCAGTGCTTGTAGAATACGATGAAAGTCACCAGGTGTTCCAACTCCTATAGTATCTCCAAGTGAAACTTCATAACATCCCATTTCAAAAAGTCCGCGAGTTACTTTAACAACTTTGTCCGTCTCAATAGGTCCCTAGACGACAAGTAAGTAAAATAATTCTCCACACAAACAATTCTTACTTCAAACGGACAACCAGCGACACAAGATACATATCCTCGTACACTCAATCCTTGCTTCCTAGCTTCTTCAGTTACTTGTTTAAACCTAGATAGACTCTCGTCTATGCTACAGTTGAGATTCTTCCTAGAAAAGGTTTCACTCGCAGCAGCAAATATCGCAATCTCTTGGGCTCCTGCCTCCAAAGCAGCTTCCAATCCTTTCAAATTTGGTACAAGAACTGGATAACGCACTCCTGGTTTCTTTTGGATGCTCGTAAACACTTGCTTGGCATCGGCTAATTGTGGTACCCTTGTTTGTCTCCGTGGATAAGCAATACCAGTGCTTCGATGTCTACTTACCACTTTGGAGATATAAAGCTGGTAACTTCTATAGTTTCCAATCCAGTTTCTGTCAACTTGTCGATGAACTTGATTTTTTCCTCTGTAGGCACAAAGTTCTTTTCGTTTTGCAGTCCATCACGCGGACCCACTTCCACTATGCGTACTTTGGAAGGCAACGAATGATTCCATTCGGTTTGTATTGAAGTTGAGAAACTTTGACGACAAGGCGATAATATTTTGGGAACCATACGATAACTCGAGTGGAGGAATATCATCTTTGGTCGAAGAAATGTTCCCACCAAAATTCCTTTTTTCCTTGTCGATGGGAAATGCCTTGAAACGTGCGTCTGCCACTGTCAAACCACATGTCGATCCATCAACGACCAATATTGTAGCTGTAAAAGTACGACATATTTTATTGTCAGATGAGAAACTGTTGCAAAAATGTCGAGAGGAAATTGAAAAAGGAAGGCCTTTTGATGCTGTAGCGAGAGAGTTTTCAGCTTGTCCTTCAGCCGCGAGAGGTACAAGTTGTTGTTTTTCTAGTTGTGACCGTTGATAATCGATTGTTTGGCTTGTTGTGGTTTAGGAGGTGACTTGGGATGGGTTCCAAGAGGAAGTCTTCAAAAGGACTTTGAAGCGGCATGTCTAGCTGCCAACGAAAACCAACTACAAAGTACAAAGACAAGTTTTGGTTTCCACTTGTTTATCGTTGAAGCAAAGAAAACACATTCTATGGAAAGCCCCCAACAAAGTGCTCAAGTCTCTGAAGCTCTTCGGTTGTTGAGTCACAGTATTGTGAGCCGAACGGTGCCGGAAGCCCACCCCGTTTGGGCTGTCCCGTCCAAGGAAACAAAGAGAAAGCGCGGACCCAGCAGAAACGACCCTCCTAAGAATAATAAAAACGAGGTAGGAATAGTAGTTTTTGTGTTACAAGAGGGCAATAATTTTGGCTCATTCTTGTTACTAGGAAGAAACCAAGGTTACAGGTGTTTTAACCGAAAAAGAATTGGACCAACTTTTTGTACGATGGAAAAATGTAAGTAGGAATAAGAATATTTTGATAATTGGTTTCATTGCTGCTTTGGAACAAGGATCCCAGTCATTGGACTCCTGTACGTTTGGCACAAGAATACAGTTTGGATACGCAACAAGTTTACCACTTGCTTTGTTATACTGGTGTGTGGAACCCAGTGAAGGACCGAGACGGAAAGGTTCGAGGATATTTGTGTTCGTCCTTTCTACAACCTTTAGAGAACAAGGAAGAGACTAGTCGTCATGGGCATCATAGCAGTGTTTCTTTCTAGTAAATGAAATAAGGCAAGAAGAGGAGGAGGAATATTGGCAGGCGTCTGTCGTATGTCCTTGGACGAATCGTTGGCTTCCACGTAATTGCGCCTCGGCTTGGTTGCGATTTGCTTGGAACAAAGACGATTCGTCCGAACAGCACATTTCCTCTTCTTCTTGTCGTTGTATTGAGGTGAATACAAGGATGAAAGGTTCCTACAGAAAGGAAAGAACCTGTAAAATACGTACTATCTGCCTGGTGTTCCTCTTCCTGGTTGCTTCTTTCCTGTTGGGGCTTGTGGCAGGAACAACGCTTGGAAAGATATCCGAACAGGTGTTTACCAGACACTTTTCAGAAAGTGGTTCGGAACTTGTATTATCTTCCTTTGATGAAGCACTGGATGAAGCAAGTCCGGGGACGAGGAACAATACAGAAGACTCGCTTGCTGCAGACAAACATACTGCTAGTGGTTTGTGGAAGAGGTTGTTTACAAACAGCTGGTGGCTAAAGCACTTGGTAAGTTACTGGACGGGTGGAAATACTGAGTGTTTGTCCTTATTGTTGTCTAGTTATTTTCTCAAGACGACGCTTCTGCACAGTCAAAGATAGATTCCCTTGGAAAGCATTCTCAAGACAATGTAATTATTCCGGGAGAAAGAAATATCGCCTATTTCATTCAAGTATCTTCTTCCACAATACAAAGACTGTACTCATTGTTGGATGCTTTATATCATCCCAAAAATGTATATGCCATACATTTAGACAAGAAAATTCCAGAAACGTTGCGAAGACAAACCATGAAACATATCTTATCCAAATTCAAAGGCAATGTTCATTTTATGGAGAGTGAACCAGTTACTTATCGAGGTAATTGTGTACACCAACATACAATGGTGTCGCTCGTTGATGATATATGCTTTCTGCACAGGTATCAGTATGGTATTGAATACCATTGAAGCTATGAAGTTTTTATTGGACAAAGACTCCACTTGGGATTACTTTATCAATCTAAGTGGTTCTGATTATCCTCTTGTTCCAGCTTTATTTATTCGCAAGCTTTTTGGTCTGTTACCAACTCCCAACTTGAATTTCATTCAACTCTATCCTCCATCCGAGTGGTCTGATCAAGCAACTTTATTTCGAATTATGACTCTCCACTTCGATCCTGCCTTGGAGTTTAACGATGACTTGGCCAAAACGGAGTCCTTGACAAGTTTCGGGGTTCAGCATCCTTTTCGTTCCCAACGCAATTTTACTTATGTCAAATCCGACTTTTGGAGCATTTTTTCTCGAGAATTTTGCGACTTTATTGTGCGAGACACCTTTGCAAAGAAAATGTTGGCAGTATTTGCAGTTTCCGATACTCCCGATGAAGCCTATTTTGCCACTTGTGCTTACAATCATCCTCGTTTTCGCTCTACCATCGTTCCTCAAGCATTTCGAGCGGTGTATTTTTGTCATAAAGACATGAATCCTGCTTGTAACGGACAGCATCCTTTTACGATGGATGAAGAAGGAAACGAAGACATATTTTGGAATACTATTTTATATTCCAAGGCGATGTTTGCTCGAAAGTTTTCAAAGCCTGCCAGCAATTTGAGCCGTCGATTGGATCAACTTCGCGTGGGGAGTTGGGAAAAACACTCCAATCTTTCTAGCAACTATCAGATGAGTGTACAGTGTCGATGGACGAGTGCAGTGGTTCCTGTATTGGAGTTGTTTTTGCAAGAGCCTAGCGATGGGCGTTGGAGGAAACTGTGGAGCGTTATGATAGACAAATGTCGACAAAGCCAAGCCAACAATGAGATATTGAGGAAGAAGGAAGATTCGTTTGTATCGATATCCAATTTTTTTGATACTTTGGGAACTTTTTATTTTCAATAAAGGAAACCGTCGACGCTTACATGAGGGTGCTTTAAATCCAAGTTGGTCCAGCGTTCATTTTTAATGGGGACGATGGGATCATCTTCCATCAGCGGTGAGTAGAGAGAGAGAGAGAGAGACGTGTACATACCGAGCGATATGGATAAGAACAAGCGAACGTTGTCTTTTCAGGATCTAGGTAAAAACAGTCACTACTTTCATTGCTTTCCTATTGGACTCAATTCTTTTATAGCCAACAAAACGGTTTCCCCTGCCGAGTCCAGATACCTCGTTCATCACGCGGTAAGTGGAACGACGAGTCCACAAGATTGGAGAAAAGCCATCGACGAATATGACGACCAGCAACAATCCCGTCGCAGAGAACTTTTGTACAGTCTCATGTCGCAATATCTATCTCGAGGTATATATGGATATATTTATATTTGTAGGAGGGTTTGCTGTCCATCCTTCTCACGCTTGCTAATTTTTTTTATATACACATCTGTTTTTGGCTAATGCCTTTTAGATGTGGCTTCCATCGAGAGATATATTGTCGACCATGTAGAACATACATTGGCAAGAACAAGGTTCAATTTTGACAAATTTGATGCCTATTTGGCGACAGCGTTATCCGTGAGAGACAGATTGATCGAGTCGTGGAACGATACCCAACAATATTTTACGGAAGCAGGTGTCAAAAGAGCGTATTACTTGTCCATGGAGTTTCTTATGGGAAGACAGTTGCAAAATGCGCTCATCAATTTGGGTATCCACGACCAATACCGCGAAGCTCTCAAGGAACTGGGATTCGACTTGGAGGTGTTGGAGGAAGAAGAACCGGAACCTGGTTTAGGCAATGGCGGTTTAGGTCGTTTGGCTGCGTGTTATATGGACTCGCTGGCAACGTTGAACTATCCGGTGTGGGGATATGGAATAAGATATCAGTATGGAATGTTTGAACAGAAAATCAAGGATGGCAATCAAGTAGAAATACCTGATTTCTGGCTGGCCAAAGGAAATCCGTAAGTAAGAGTGTACCTATTGTATATTGTGGTGATGATTGCCCATATAAATAGTTGGGAAATGCAACGATTAGATGTTACTTATCCGGTACAGTTTTATGGCAATGTGAATGTGGTGAATAACAAGGATGGCAAGTTGCAAGTATATTGGCAAGGTGGACAAGTGGTGAGAGCTATTGCCTACGATATACCTGTCCCAGGATTCGATACGTACAACGTGCTCAACTTGAGATTGTGGAGTTCGAGTCCGCCGGAAGAATTCGATTTGGAAGCCTTTAACCGCGGTGACTATTATAGTTCCATTGGAGAAAAGCAATTGGCGGAAAAACTCACTTCGGTATTGTACCCCAACGATAGTACGGAAGCTGGCAAGGAACTGAGATTGAAACAACAATATTTCTTTGTTTCGGCCACCTTGCAAGATATTCTCAGAAGGTTTCAAAAGTTGCAATTGCCTATTCAGCAGTTGGTGAACAAAGCAGCTATTCAGTTGAACGATACGCATCCAACTATTGCTATTCCAGAACTAATGAGGTTGCTGGTCGATGACCGAGGACTTGGTTGGGAAGAAGCTTGGGAGTTGACAGTTCAAATATTCTCTTATACCAACCATACGGTATTGCCTGAAGCTTTAGAAAAGTGGCCAGTACCGATGATGGAACGATTGTTACCTCGTCATATGCAAATCATTTATGAGATCAACAAAAGACACTTGGAAGTAGTAGCTCAAATGTTTCCGGGAGATGAACAAATACGGGAAAGTGTTTCGTTGATAGAAGAAGGTTATCCAAAAATGATAAGAATGGCAAGTTTGGCGGTGGTTGGTTCGCATCGAGTGAATGGAGTAGCGGCACTTCATTCGCAACTTGTAAAGAAACAATTGTTTCCTTATTTCGCAGCGATGACTCCCGACAAGTTTCTCAATATTACCAATGGAGTAACCCCGAGAAGATGGATCATGGTAGCCAATCCGGCTTTGGCTGCGGTATTCACTCGATGGTTGGAAAGTGATGACTGGATTACAGACACCAGAATGTTGAGTCAACTGGAGCAATTCCAAGAAAACGATGATTTCATAAGAGAAATAGAAGAAGCAAAGACAAAGAATAAGCAACGACTGGCTTTGAAAATATCTCAATTATTCGGAATCAATGTGGACACCGATGCACTATTCGATATTCAAGTGAAAAGAATTCACGAGTACAAAAGACAGTTGTTGAATATTTTGGGAGTCATTTATCGATATTTGTGGATCAAACAATTGGATGCGGAACAAATCAAGACTGTCGTTCCTAGAGTTGTGGTGTTTGCTGGAAAAGCTGCTGCTTCTTATGCGCAAGCAAAGAGAATCATTCGACTCATCAACGGTGTGGCTAGTGTCGTTAACAATGACACAAGTATCGATAACCGATTAAAGGTCTTCTTCTTACCCAACTACAACGTGTCATTGGCGGAAGAGATCATACCTGCGAGCGATATTTCTCAACATATTTCCACGGCGGGTATGGAAGCTTCCGGAACGAGCAATATGAAGTTTGTGATGAATGGCGGACTGATATTGGGAACGATGGATGGAGCAAATATAGAAATACTCGAACATATCGGCAAAGAAAATATTTTCATTTTCGGTTTGAACGCAGACCAAGTGGAGGAAGCACGAAAAAGTAATCCTCCTACCCAACTCGACTCAAGATTAGAACAAGTGAAAGCGACTATTGCCAACGGGACATTTTGCAATCCAAAGGTTGCCGAACCCATTCTGTCTTGTTTGGTGCCACAGAATGACTATTATATGATTTGTAGAGACTTTCCTGCCTATCTGGAAGCACAAAATATGGTAGATGAAGCTTTCAAAGATAAGAGAGGTTGGATCAAGAAAACGATCCAATCCATGGCGAGAATGTATTATTTTTCATCAGACCGTGCAGTAGAAGAATATGCACAGAAAATTTGGAATATTGAACCAGCGCCGTTTATTCCTAGTACTATTAGCTTTAAAGAGTAGCGATGTTGTATTTTTTTGTGTTTGTTGGTCTAATAAAAAAATCACTCGTGGACATTGCCTCCACGTGGTGGTGGTTGGTGGTGGGTCTTTGGTAAATAGAACGTTGGTTGGATGCAGCAGCAAACGGTTCAAAAAAGGGTATTTAGTAAAGAAGAATGGGAAAAAAAGTTGTCTCAAGTACAAGTGGATAGGAGGTGAGTCGTGTTTTTATTTTGAATAGCTGTTATTTTTCACCAAACCCAGGGACCTCAACTTGTTGGTGATGAACTATTTGGTTGTGGAAGGGTACAAGGATGCTGCAGAAAAGTTCTCCGAAGAAACGGGATTGGATCCTGGTGTGGACCTAAATAGTATAGCAGAGAGAATGGCTATTCGAACTGCTGTGCAACAAGGAGATATCGACAAGGCTATCGAATTGGTCAACGACGTCAACCCTTTGGTAAGAGATGGACAGGTTCGTTTTTGACATAGTGCTCAATTGTGGCTAGATATTGGACTCCAATCCTTGTCTGTTCTTTCATCTGCAACTGCAGAAACTAATAGAGCTTATTCGACAGGGAAATATTGAGCAAGCTCTCAAGTTTGCACAAGAAGAATTGGCTCCAAAGGGAGAAGAAAACGTAAGTAGGGTGAGATTGGTGGATTCCCCTTTTGTGACACTGTTTGCTATGTAGCCTGCATTCTTGGAAGAGCTCGAGCGAGTTATGGCTTTGCTAGCGTTTGAAGATCATGCCTCTTCACCCGTGGGATATCTGTTGCACCAGTCACAGAGACAGAAAACTGCTTCCGAGTTGAACCAAGCCATTTTAACGAGCTTTGCACAAGAGAAGGGTAAGCATGTACTGATTTTTGTGGTTATGTATATTTATCCATGCACAGACCCAAGGCTACCAAACTTGTTGAAGACCTTGTTATGGGCACAAGAACAACTCAAAAGCAAAGCGATATTTCCAGAAATGGATCTCTCTACAGGTATCCTATCTACTCCAAAGGAATAACAAAAGAGGAACTTGTGACATGTTGTGGATTCCTTCTTGTTGGAATGGTGGCCTTTGTATAGATTTTTAACCTAGTTAAAGAATGCTTTAAGTTGAGTTTTGGCTGCGATATTGGGTCATTTGATAAATCATGCTTTCTTTAAAAATTTATTACTTTCTGCATCAATTTGATTTAATTGGTGTTTTGTCACAAAATGAAGCAAACATTTCAATGAAATTTGGTTAGAGTTAAATCCACGTTGTGATTTTTCAATTTTCCAATAGATTAAAAAACTTAAAAATGGTGACCATATTGGCAAATTAATTACTTTTTAATTCCTTGCTCTACGTAGCATAAAAAAGCATATCATTACATTAAAAATAATTTAACGAGTCGGGAAGCATAAGACGTGTGCAAAAGAAAAAAGTGCTCTTCTATCTGTCTTCTTCTCATTATTTTTATTATTAGTATTAACCTTGTTAGTATTACGGTAGCTGGTACTTCGTAAAATTGTCGATAATTAATGTTATAATTTTAACAACATTTCTTTAAGTCAAATTGAACAAATGATGGATTCGTCTTGCTCTTCCCAGGCTCAAGCATCGAGCGACAACCTGCTAGAGTTTTTTTTTCTGTGTGGTAAACTGAAGGTAATTTGCTATGCCGTTTGGTAGGCCAGTTTAATCTACTGGTGCTTCTTTAGGAGACAAAACGGAAAGGTTGGATTGATCACCATGTCCGTCAACCCGAGTCCGTCAGCGATCATATGTACCGTATGGCTTTGATCTGTTTTTGTTTAGCACCAAGTCACTTAAATCGAGAAAAGTGAGTTTTATGATTAATTTTTAACGGTGAAATTTTAATTTATTTAGGTTAATAAAACTAGCACTGGTTCATGATCTAGGAGAGTCTCTGGTTGGAGATATCACCCCACATGATGGTGTCTCGCCGGAAGAAAAGAAGAAACTGGAGACCGAAGCGTTTTGCAAAATACGAGACGAATATTTATCGTCTTGTGCAGTTGGTATCGGTTGGTTTGGCAGTGGATCTCTTATCTTTATTCGTGGTTATAGGTCATGAGCTCTACGATCTTTGGAACGAGTACGAAAACAGCTTGAGCAATGAAGCCATATTTGTGAAAGAGGTAGACAAGCTGGAAATGTTGATCCAAGCGTTTGAATATGAACGAGGTAATGGAAGGATTGGATAGGCGTTGGCATGTGCTTACACGGATAGATATGCAGATCAGGGCAAAAATCTGGGTGATTTTTTCCATACTTGTACCGGCAGTATTCGTGATGCGAATCTCGTGAAGGTACTTGCAAGTTTATTATCGCGACGCCAACGGGATGGGTGTGAAGAAGAAGAAAAGCAGCAATGTGGACGCCCGGAATGATCCTATGGTTTATTCCCATCCATGTGCAGCTCTTGTTTCAATGATCCATTGGCATAGAGTTGTTCGACGATATCCAGTCCTCCTATCAGTTCACCGTGGACGTACAGTTGTGGATACGTTGGCCAATTGGCATATCGTTTCAAACCTATAGGTGCACACCACCTGATTGAGCGATCCCTCGCAATAAAAGAAAACAACAACAACTACTACTACTGTACCTTGTCGTACTTCCAAGTCGTCGAGAATATTAAAATAATCGAATGCGATTCCTTCTGCTTCCAGTATTTCTACCATTCTCTTGCTAAACTTGCAACAGGGTTGTTCCGGAGTTCCTTTCATAAACAGCATGATGGGTTGTCGATGCACGAGTTTCCTAGGGTCGTCGCCAATCACCACACCACACACCAGCCATGCACACCACAGACAAAGAAAACAACTACTACTTACTCGAGTCTTTCTTCCAATGAAAGATGGCAGTCTTTCATAAACTCTCGACAAGCACGGGTTATCGTCGGTGGGTCTGTGCCTTGGAGCACGTGGACGAGCTCTCCATTCCGTAACAAGGCCACACAAGGCACGCTGGTTATTCCCCATTCGGTAGCCAACAAACGACCACCTGGTTGCTCCACATCACAATATCCAAAGACCAAACTCGTCGTGGAACCCTTTTCTACAGCCACGGAAGCCAACGTTTCCAGTACTTGTTGTACGAGCATACTAGGTTCCAACGAAGAAGCTCCAAAACCAACGATTGCAGGTTTCCAACCTTGATCGGTCTAACCATCACCCACCCACCAATTAACATAGGATACACTGTCAACAAACACACAAACACCAACCAAGAAAACTTGTCTCACCCAACACACTTGTTTCCATTGTTCTTGTGTTTGCAACGGTACCAACAAGGAAGAAGAACCACAAGTCGTCGTCTGCATGCTGCTCATCGATGCCACATGAAACACCCAACACACATAATGGAGAGGAGGCATGTGTCCCCCACGTATCTACGAGGATCCATCTTCGTGGACGAGTTGCGAAACATGTCTCCATTGAGAAGTCAAACCAAAATGTTCCGGTGCAACTGCATTGGGATACACAAAATGTCGTTTTCTCAAACAATATAATACCCAAGGATCCACCGTAGCACCAAACCACACCAGTATACGAGACAAGAGCACTGGTGGAAACAGGGACAAAATGGGAATTCTCGGAATCCACCTCGTCTTATGATTCGGTGGACGAGCGACTACGAGTTGAATGAGTTGCTCCGCGGTGAAACAAGGTTGACCCAAGATAAGCGCTGGTAGTTTTTGGGTAGGATTGGAACGATGACAGGTATAAAAACTAGGTTTTGGGTTCCAATTCACGAAATGTACCACTATTTTGGCTGCATCGGTGGCATGAATGAAATGAGCACTAGCATCTAAATAAATATGTTCTAATAGTCTTTTCCATGAAGTTAGAGAATCCACCACATCGGCCAAATGACTATGTGGTCCCACCACCAACGTGGGAAATAACACCGTAATATTTCGATGCGGATACAACGCCAACAGCTTTTGTAGTGCCACATATTTGGACTGCAAATACAAAGTCCCAAAACGATAAGCTTCTTCCAAAAGAAATCCATCTTTGTCGATAATAGAAGCCGTTGAGAAATACAGAATATGGCAGTGTTTCGGTAGCCATTGCACCAGTTGAAGAGTGGCGTCCACGTTGACTGCAAAAGCACTGGAGCCACCCCAACTCGTAGCTGCCAGTATCGCACAGTCTATTTCCCCAAGTCGATGGCTTAAACCACGAATATCTTCTAAATCAACCTAAACAACCATAGCGCAATTCCGATGAATTGGAAAGTGTATCCGATGGGAGGGATTTGCTTACCGTCCAAACTTGACTTCGCCGAGAATACTTTTTCCATATGGCTGCATCCAATTTGGATAACGAGTCTTTTCTCACGATCAATTTTACTCTGTGGTTGGTATGTTGCATCAACTGCAACCATATTTGTCTTCCTATACATCCTGTAGCTCCGGAAATGAGTATCGTCTTGCTGCGACGACAACTAGACCAACAACTATTGCTTCCAAACACAAAGTCGGGAGGATAAGAAACCAAACGAAATGCACCGAAAATAGAATGAGAATGATATTTTTTGGATTTTGGTTTCTTATAGCGTCGTTGGGAAACCGACAACCACGAAAGAAGAAAACAGCACTGCGATACATTTCGGGTGGGAGGATCGTTCATCTCCGCGCATGGACGAATCGAAAATGAGACGATCCAACGTGTGGTGCTTTGTATCTTGTGGACAAACGCTCTACTTGACTAGAAAACAAAGACTTGGTTATGCAACAACATGTTTCCACCAGAGTCATCGTGGTAGATATTATGGCAAGTCTCCTACTGGTGCAAAATATTGTTATGCTTCTGGAATACTTCCTGAAGAAACCAAAGTTCGTTCTCGGTTGCCACCCATCAAAGGAAGTGAAGACGATATAAAGTCACCATCCACCAAAAAAGAATTTTCAGTCGTGGCTTGGTTGGAACGTGGTGCTTGGATAGGATTGGCTGTTTTGATACTTGTAGAGTTGTACGTGCACTTGGTGGTCTTCAAGGACTGGCTACCCAAGTCGTCCAGTTGATGGATAAAGAAGGGCACAATTATTTCCAAGTGCATATTCATATTGGCTTGTGCCAATTGGATGAGCTCTCTGTCAGTTTTTATCTTTTAAAAAAGTTCCTTTGTTTGTGGAAAGCAGTGGCTTACACACTTGCACTCCAACTCTTTTCCAAAACTACTACTTTGCCTTGATACAGGTCATACATTGCAGATACAACTCCCAATTGTCGCTTATCTACCAAAGCCTTCAAACTTGGCAATTCTCGAAGAATGGTGACTACCGCATCTTTGGCAATCGCTTCTGCCAAACGTGTGCTGCCTTGTGCAACCGTAATATCGGGTTGCTGTCGTTGAATATTTTCTATCAAAGGCTCCATAGGCCGAATGAGAGACTGCAATGCAGGAGAAAGTTGTTGTATTTGGTGTTTCTCATTACAACACACGTTCCATCCTGTGATAGCAGCACCACACTCGGTATGTCCCATGACGACCAAAAGTGGAGTCGCAAAGGTTTCAACTCCAAACTGAATCGAACCGAGTACCGGAGGACTAGCAACTAAGCCTCCTGCTGTTCTTACTGTAAACAGTTTGCCAAACCCTTGTTGAAAGATTGCTTCTGGGATGACGCGAGAGTCACAACACGTCACTATCGTAGCAATAGGTTTCTGTCCACCTTGTGCCAACGCTTGGCGATATTCAGGTAATGTTTCGTGTTCTAAAATAGTACCTGTTTGGAAACCTCGTTGAAACTGCTCATTCTTTTGCAATAAAAAGTCCAAGACTGCTTCATAGTTCATGGACTTGGGTCTGTCGACCACAAGGTTTTTGGTGGATGCAGTAGGTGAACCCATATCTCCGTACGAAGATGATGCTTTGAAACACAAAGTTGTTTGCAACAAACGTCGACGAACAACGAATGGATTCCTAGTGGATAAAACTAGAGAGAGAGATACAAACGGTAAGCACAACTCTTTCAAGTATCTATCACCTACCTGCAGGTAGGATCGACGGTTGGTTTATGAGAAATGCAGACAAATGCGGTTTCCACATACAACCAACTCCACCAAAACCACACTACTCGATGATCCAACTGCATAGGATCGTCGCAAGTGGACGACAAGTGAATTAATCCAATGGAAATGCTACACCACACAAACAAGCAACGATGCCAACGTGGTAGGTAGTGACTTTTATGAAGGTTATTCATAATGATATAAAGCAACAAGACTGCGCATTTCTATCGGTTGTCTACACAAAGGACATTCTGCTTTCGTAGCAGTCCACTGAGCAATACAACGCCAACAAAAAACATGACCACAAACTGTACAAGTAGGATGTCTCATACTGTTCAAACAAAGAGCACACGCATAACGAGACTTGTGTTCCGCACTATCATCACCAGAAGATGAAAGACTCACTCCTCTTTCATCCGCCATCCATTCCTCCTCAAAGTCGTCTTCTTCCACTCCTAAAGACTGTTGAACAAAGGAATGCAAACCACCCTTTCTGCTCAATATACGATAAGTAGATAAGAATAGTCCAATCAACAACTGTGCCAACAATACAACGCCCAAAACACGATAACTAGGAAGAGGATAACGATTTTTGGAAACACGAAAGTATCTCAAAGACACGAGTCTCTTGGACAACTCATAATACGTGCTATATAAATAAAATATGCCCAAATGAAACCTGGAAAGAAAACGCTTGGCTTCCTCTTGTCTCGTCAATGCCAATAACGCCAACACATACAAACCTATTCTCGATGCCATTCCACCTAGCGGTCTGTTTCTCCCACGCACTCTCTGTAACATCTTGTTACAAACAAAACTCCAAACACCTTCTCCATATGCCTTTATCAAACAATACATCAAGCGGCGTACGGGAGAGCCCTGAATATGGACACGAAACTGTTGTCCACTAAATAAAACTATTTCGCTGTATTCTTCTCCAGGAGTTTGCTGTCCAACTACAGTGGTTAAACCATAATAAAGCAAGTCTGTAACACCTGCGAGATGCTTTGCAACAAAAATGGCGTGGTTTCTTCGAGAAAGTATGTGAGAAGAAACTTCAGACAAGGACTTTTTCAACTGTTGTCGGTATTCCTTGTCCTTTTCTGCAGACCTAATTATCTCTGCAGCACTAGCCAACGCAAACAGGGATGACGACATATTCTAAACTCTCTTTACTAGCAACAACAACAAGAAAAGTACTTGTGTTTCATAGCAACACAAAAAGTGCACTAGTGCCAACCTCCTTGTTGCTCCTCATCATCCTCGGCACAAAGAAAAGAATTGGCCAACACTTACTTTTCCTCCCACGTTTGTTGTTGTGGTTGGTGGAATGGCAGCGATTGGAAATAAAAGGTTGCATTACAACTTGTAAACATTTTCTTCCGAATAACCCAACTCCTTCAACATACCAGACAAGGGACCTTGTTTCTTATCTGGAGTCTTGGTACCACTAATCGCTTCCATCATAGAAGGTGGCCCACTAGTAATATCCAACAAGTCGGTCCGTCATGTGGTCTCAAAAACAACAAAACTTACCAAACAAATACAAGATTTTCTTTCGAGGCACTAGGCAAATATTTCTGCAACATATCCTTTTGTATTTGTCCCTTTTCACCTTTCCATTGATCATCTGACTGATCCACTGTATAGTGAACGACCAATCTGTATCCATCGTCATACATGATAGGACTGGTTAAATAGCTAATATTCCTCACCTATCACTATACTTCTTTTGCAACGCATCCAACTCCGATTTTAATAATATGTCTTGCGGAGTTCTGTTTGCATACAAAAGAGTCAACTTGGTATGGTCGTTGGGATTATTCAAAATATAATCTATCAATTGATATATAGGAGTAATCCCAGTACCTCCAGCTACAAATCCAATTTCCTTCTTGGAATTGGGTTGATAAGGATATTGTCTCACAGGGCCTTTCACTAGGACGACATCTCCAGGTTGTCTCGAATGCAAGTACGTTCCCATCTTACTATTGGGATATTTCTTCACCATCAACTCAAAGTAACTAGGAAAAGGTATGAGAAAATTAATCAAACATACAGTCCACCAACTAACCCCTTTGCGGACACTCCTGAAACAGGATTATAAGGACGAATCACATCGTTTCCTTGCTCATCTTTTGTCTTTACTTGGACGAGGCTGACTGCAGGAAAGTCTTCACTTTCTGAAGATTGAATAGCAAAACGCAACCTTGCAACGTTGTGATTATAAGGAGTATTTGAGATCAGCTGGAGAGGCACGAAATCTTCAGGATTTAGTTTTTGAACACTTTCCTTGACGGCCTGTGAATCTGCGTTGACTTGGTGCGAGTACCAGGTGGCCAAAGCTGAGAGTCCAAACAAACCACCAATCCACAGATAACCACGAGAGTTGCGCAAGTTTCTTCTGTATGAGCCAGAATAAGCTGTTTTATATAGCTTGGTTGCACTTGAAACCAAACCCAAACGGTTCTTTCCAATGCCTTGCAACACCGAAGCCAACGACATTTTCTCCGGCCAGAACCAATCGATCAATGCACCACCGAACCGCACTATGCTCTCCTTTCTGATCGATGCTTCTTTCTACTAGTTGCAACAACTTGTTGGTTTTGTGAGTGGTAGATAGATAGCAGTATTACGTTTGCTCGTTCTTTGAAGGAGAATGTCTACGTTTGTTGTGGCACTTTCTGATGCACAACGAGAGGAAACGGAAGCATTGCAAGCCATCCTCGGTGACGACTTTTGTTTGCAAAAAGACGAAACAACTGGAAGACCCTTGATAAGGTTGAATTTGTTGGAAGAATCACCTAGAGTTGAGTTGAGTTTATATTTGTCTCTCCCTCCTTCCTATCCAGAAGAGTGTCCTTCGATCACTATTCAACCAGGCAAGGACTTTCCTGCAACTTGGCGTGCTCCTTTACTTGAGTTTTTGAAGAATGAAATGAACTCGATGGTTGGAACGCCTATGGTTTTCGAATTGTATACACGAGCCAAAGACTGGATATTGGAGCACAGTGCACAATTGGAGTCGGAAGATATAGACAAGGTCATGTCTCAAGGATTCTCTGCCACTTCGGTGGTTGAAAAAACGAAACAAGAGTCTTCTTTTTCGATCAGTTCACTAGTAGAAGAGGTAAGTAAAGAGCCAGTGTTGTTCTATAGTGTTTGTTCTCATAGTGGAAAAGCGAGAATATGGCACTCCCGTCACAAAAGAGACTTTTGAACAATGGCGCCAAAACTTTTTTCTACAGTTTGGTGTCAGAAACAAAGAAAAGGAGGGATCCTTGAAACCAACAGGAAGACAACTCTTTGAAGAAAACCGTCTGGTAGAGACTAGTGAAGCTGGTGATATTTATTCGTCGGAAGATGAAGAATAACCTCCATTCAGTAGTGGTGAATATAGCAAGGTCTAGTTGCTGCCTCTGTTGCTAGAAGAAGAACAACCAGGGCGGTTATAGAGGCGGGAAGAGAAGGAAAGTATCTATAGAAAATTCAAACGAAAGCCTAAAAGCACTGTTAAAAGGTTAATTTGCATCTTTATGGAACAATGCGACCTTGTCCAAAAATATTAACTACAGCAGTAATAAAATGTTTCAACGACAGCTATGCAACTACTTCTTCCTTGCTTGCTTTCTCTTTGCACTCGTTTCTTTCTTCACATCCACTCCTTGAAAAGGCTTTCTTCCCCTCGTTCTTTTGGTTTCCGACATTGGTTGTTCCTCTTGGCTTTTTCGTACTTCTTCGTTCAATTGATGAATAAACTTGGTTAGTCTCTCCACTCTCGTGGTTGCTGACAATCCATGTATTTGTTGAGCAAACAATGCCAAGCGATTGACCTGTTCCGCTGACCAATGATCTTGAGGAAATACTTTCACAATTTGTGATATATCCACTAAATTAGTAAAGTTTGGTTTCTTTTCCAATTGTCTCAACCTCGCTCCTAGTTCATCTTGAAAACTGACCTCTTCTTCTTTCTTGTTCTTGGGAATTTCTTTTGGATAGAGTTGCTCTTCTTCTTCCGTTTCTTTCGTATTTTCTTCTTTGGACGACGCTTTCGAACTAGTAGTTGCTGTTTGTCCACTAGAAGCAAACTTTTTACAACTGTATTCCTTCACCAGTTGTTTTGCTGTTTCATCATCCAACGAAAACTTGCCTTTCCTTTTTAGTACATCTCGGACTTTTTCCTCAAATTCCTTTTGAACTTTTTCCTTTTGTTCAGCTCCTTCTTCCAAAATTCGTTGCGTGATCAGCCTTGCAGGAGGATTTCTCTTTCTTCCACCACTTGTGCCATTACAACTGCCATTACTATTATTATTACTATTGTTACCACTCGTTGTTCCAGCATTATTTGCATTCGATTGGTTGGAAACAAAACTGTTTTCATTATTCACGACTGTCTTGAGAAGATTGACAGCATTTCTTTCTTTCAATCGAAACACGCGGTCGCTTCCTACCGTTTGTGGTAAAATGACGCTCGTATTGGGACAATCCATCCTGGTTTTTAAAAAGGCGTGCACATAAGCATTTTCTTGTCGAATATGGCGATAACTTTTGGCAAAGTCATAATACTTTCCCGATTCGTGAGCTACGAACTTTGCCAAATCGGACGAATCCGTCTTTTGTTGTCCACCAAACTTGTTTTTCAAAGCAGATAGCACCGACTGAGAACTGCTCGAATGCGATGTTGTCAAGGATATAGCGATGTGGTTGTGATGACTATTGGTACAAGTTGTTGTGTTGGGAAGGGAATACCAAGTTTCGGAACGATGTTCGCCGTTGGTGTAAGAATGGGCTTTTGCTCCAGCTCCTTGATATACGTTGCTACCATCACTAGACCCATTGTTACTAGAAAGGTGAAAGCCATTCTCACTCGATAGTTTCTCCGTCGTTGCGTGGTTCGTCGGATCTGCGCCGTTGAAACTAGCCATATCACTGTGAATCGACTCGAGGTTACTTTTGCCGTTTGTCTGCTGCCACACAGTTTTTGAAAAATGTTGGTTTGTAGTACAAGGCTCTCTTCCTTCCAGATGATCTTGACTCTTATTGTCCACTTCCAACGAAGAATTTACAGGAGCGTGAGTGGATCTCGAGTGGACAGGTCGAAGAAAGGTTGCAAGGAGATTAGAACAATTTCCTTTGCTTGTTTTGTAACCTAGTTTTGAAAACATACAAGAAGAATCCCAACACCAACGACTGGATAACATTGGACGGTCGACTTTGGTTTGTTGGCCCACCGAAATAAGAAATTGTTGTGGTGGAAGAAACTCGCAAAGGATGGCAAAGTTGGGATTTGTCCCTCATGTCGGTATTCCTAGAAATAGTTGTAGTAGAGCTGATCATGATTGCGAGCAACAAAGACAACCTTCGATCGTTTGTTTCCGCTCAAGTTTGAATGGACAGTCTTGTTCTTCTTCTTCTTGTGGATTCTTTGGTGTTCCTTGTAGATTCTCTCGGGTGAACAAGTTTGTCGTCAAGGATCCTCAATGGAATAATAATATAGTTGCTTCACAAGAATTGCAGAGTAATGGAAACGTTGCAGATAAATCACCAAGAAGTAGAAGTGCTGGTCTGGTAGGTACCAAACCTGGAGCTCCCGATTGGAGTAAGCGTGCTGCTGCTCGTTCCATGTTGAGAGCCATCCAGTTCAAAGATGAAGACTTTGCGAAGCCTATCATTACTTTAGCTTCGACCTACACCAACGCAACTCCTTGCAATGCCCATATGGATCGACTGGGAGACAAGTTATTAGCCACCATAGAGTCTTTAGGTGCAAAGGGTTTTATATTCGGTACTCCAGTGATATCGGATGGAGAAACGATGGGAACGAGTGGAATGCGTTATTCTTTGGTGAGTAGGGATTTGATTGCTGACTGTATCGAATGTATGCACGAAGGATATTTGGCAGATGGTTTATTGACGCTCGGAGGTTGTGATAAATCGATTCCAGGAGCCGTAATGCCTATCCTTAGAACCAATGCTTATGGAGTGTTCCTTTATGGTGGTTCTATTCAACCTGGAAAATTAAATGGACAGGATCTCACCGTTATTTCTACATTTGAAGCCATCGGTTCTTATTCTTCTGGAAAGATAGACGAAGAGACATTGAAAAGAATCGAACAAAATGCGTGTCCTGGTCCCGGTTCTTGTGGTGGGATGTATACTGCAAATACGATGGCATCGGTGATAGAAGCTATGGGCTTGAGTGTTCCTTATTCCGCTTCTCATACCGCAATGACAGAAGATAATCAACTATCTCCAGAAAAGTTGCGTGACTGTGAAGAATCCGTAAAGGCCTTGTTTACTTGTATGGAAAAGAACATTCGAGCCAGAGATATATGTACCAAGAAAGCCTTTGAAAATGGAATTACGGTGATGATGGCTTTGGGAGGATCGACCAATGGAGTTTTACATTTGTTGGCATTGGCACATGAAGCACAAGTAGATTTGGATATCGAAGACTTTCATCGAATTGGGCAACGCGTGCCGTTGTTGGGAGATTTCAAACCTTTTGGAAGATATGTGATGGCTGACTTGGATAAAATTGGTGGTATTCCTATGGTAATGAAATATTTATGGAAACAAGGTCTCATTCATGGGGATTGTATGACGGTGACTGGACAGAGAATCGAGGAATGGCTCGTGAATGCACCGGATTTACCGCCGATGGAGGAAAAGAAAAATGCAACCCATGGCGCGGTGATCCGTCCCGTGGAATATGCGTTGGCTCCAGCTGGCAATCATATCGTCATTATGCGAGGAAATTTGGCGCCACAAGGTGCAGTCATCAAGTTGAGTGGCAAGGAATTGGAAGTTCATCGTGGTCCAGCTCGTGTGTTTGATTCGGAAGAAGAGGCTCTGGATGCTATTTTAGCCGGGAAAATCGTGAAGAATGATGTCGTTGTGATACGTTATGAAGGACCAAAAGGAGGTCCAGGGATGAGAGAAATGTTATCCCCTTCTTCCGCTATTATGGGTTCTGGGTTAGGAAAGGATGTAGCGTTGATTACCGATGGACGGTTTTCCGGTGGAACACATGGAATTATGGTTGGTCATATTACTCCGGAAGCTGCCGTAGGTGGTCCTATTGCATTGGTGGAAGAAGGAGATATAATATGTTTGGAGCCAAAGAAGAGGTTGATGACATTGCAAGTCGATGAAGCAGAATTGGAAAGAAGAAGAAAACAGTGGAAACCAGTCAACAAGTGTCCACCTCAAGGATTGTTGAAAAAGTATGCTCGAATAGTTTCCAGTGCGAGCAAAGGCGCAATTACCGATGAGGAAGGCGAGTCCGATGGAAGAGAACCATTGGGAATTTGGCCTCGCTCTTCATGAAGCGTCGTCGACGTTTCTTTGCTACTCCTGCAGCGACCAATCATCACCAAAAGCTTCCAACACAAGCCACTCTGGAAACGACACCTGATGAAATAAAAAAAGAAATAGCAATATTATCAGAAAGTATATTGGCACAACCACAACAAAACCTGAAGCATGTAAAGCGTCTTTTTTCGTTTGCTTTCGATTGGACCCCAACTCAAGAGGAACAAATAGATAGTGTTGCGAATGTAAAAGTACTTTGTATTACTTCCTTGGTTATTATATTCCGTGATATTGTTCCTGGTTATCCAATCAACACGCAACAGAAACAAGAAGCAAAATTGTCTGCAGAGACTTTGCGAATTCGTAGGTTTGAGAGTCAACTGTTAGATTATTACGTGCACTTTGTAAATCAACTACTTGATCGACGAAAAGCAACGGAGCATAGCGAGAAGGCGTTGGGAGAAAAGCCTTGGTTGGGACGTTGGAACGCTGCGGTGAACCAAGTTGTGTTACCTGCACATACGAGGGCTCTGTGTCTTCTGTTAACTGACCTTGCGCATTTTAACGAAGCAAATAGAATTGCAAAAACTTTAATCAAGTATACTTCAAGAGCAAGTAAACAAGAGCGAAGGTGGATAGAGGAAACCTTGATGGAGTTGTTGGGTAATCTGCACCGAGTATCGGGTCATACATTGAACACATGTCTCAGTATTTGTCAGTATATATGCACTTTTGCAAAGTGGAATGCTGCTTCTATATTTTGTACCAGTTTATATTGTATCCATTATGCAGCGTTGTACAGTGAATATCAACAAGTTGCCTATCGAGAAAAGTTTGCAGATATCAATTCTGGCGATGCAAAGAAAGGAAGAGGAGAAGAAGATAGTCTTATCGATGAAAGAAACTTTCATAGAGATTGGAGAGAATCACAAGGAAGAGCACTCGATGATGAACGACGTATACGATTCCAAAGAGTTGTTCATTCTGTGGAACAATTCTTATTGCATATTTTACAAGAGGCAGTCGATAACCCACATGGAAATATGGATTGTTTAAATGAGTTTTTAGAATTGTTGGTGAAAGTGTCGATCTATTTGTCTCAAGTCAGCATTCATCAATTGGAGCTTTATTTGGAAAAGTTGTGTAGTTATCAATTGGAAGTGGATATGGGCACGAATTGTCGGTTATTGAATGCTCTTTATCGTGTATATTTTTTACAAAAAAAGAATCGTGGTTCGAAGGAGGATTCTGCTCATTTGGATAGTCTTTTGTATCAGAGTTGCGGTCGCTTATTAGATTGTCGATCCATACACGATACAGATACTAGTAAAGTATTTGGTTCGTTATTGAAGACCAGTTTGTGGTGGCAGAATCCAGCACGAGAGCCACTAGGAAGAAGGAAAGCGACGTGGAAAAGGTTGCTGTGGCTTCTATTGAGAACCGAATCTCCTTTACTTATGAATATTATTACAGCAATATTTATTCGCGGAGTTCCTGAAGAATGGCGTCAAGTTTCTATTGATAATGAAGAAGAACATCCCAACGATTCTTTGGAAGCGCTCATTCGTGAGTCGATGGAAAAGAATCCGAATGTGCTATCGTCGTCATCCTCATGTTTGGAGAATACTTTTGAGTATTTTATTTTAGGCTTACATTTTCATCCTTTTGTGAGAGATCACTTTTCATCGCTTGTTCGAAGTCGTACGTTGCCGTTGAACGATTGCATCGATGAATGGTTATCCTTGTATACCGATGAAATGACATTTATTCCTCCCGTTTCTAGTTCAAACAACAAGACAGGAAAGAGATGGAAGCGTTCATTTCTTACTAGTAGAATACTTGAAGATGAAGAGAATAGTATAGATTGGGACAAGTTGTTGTCTCCTATCATGATGATGAAGAAGAAAAATAAAACGTGTTGAGAACGAAATGACCACAAGGACTGTTTCTTTCTAGTTGGGGAATATGGAAGAGGAGAAGGAGGAGGAGGAAGAAGAAAAGACTTGTTCAGATACCGTTGGGTTTGGAAGATGGTACAACCAAGGTTTACGACAAGGAATTATGGAAGCACAAGAAAAGTGGACAGAGGTAATAAAAGTATAGTGATGTTCAACTCGAGTTTATTTTCGGTATAGGTTGGTTATTGGGACGGACGGAATAGCGGTCGTGTCTCGCGAATATGCAATATGTAGTAAGTATTTCGTATATACGTGTGTATACATATACCGAGAATAGAGTTTCTAGTACAAGTGCACTTGTCGTCGTGGAATATCTCGACGCAAGAGGGTTGTTAGGTAAAGATGGCAAAGAGTTTTCTGTGGTCAAGTCTCCGTGTTCGAGTCAAAAGATAAAAGAAACGAGGAAAGAATTGGAGAGTTTGCAGCAAGTGAGTTGCTGTTGTTGTTTTTTTCAGAAAAACCAAAGCTTTATTCGTTTATGTAGAAATATACTTCTACGTTGTTCGACCTTGGGTCTCAATATACTGAAATGGCTCAGCAAATGACACCCTTTGTGGTGAAAGAAGAAGACTGTTGTGACTCGTTTTCCACTTGGAAAAAAGAGTGGATAAGTCTCGTAGAGCAGCAAGAAAAATCTACCTTGGAACAAGCTAAGAAAGTCATTCAAGACTTGGAAAATTCTTTGGAGGAACCGATAAAGAGTTGTTGGGAAGCTTGGAAGGAGCGATGTGGAAACTTGTCGTTTGACGCTTGAATATTTCTTTCCAGGAGTATTTGGCAGTTGCTGCGACGGAAATAATAAAAAGGCGCCATTTCTACGGAGTGGCCCATTTGTGTTGTTGTTGTGGGGACAACAGCAACTGCGATGCCTTCGTCTTCTCAAGAGGACAAGTTACATGCTTTTCTATCGGTAACTTGTGCAGAGCCTGAACTAGCACAGCAACTATTAGAAAGTAATGATGGCGACTTGGAGAAAGCAATAGAATCCTTTTTCGCGATAAAGGAAGCAGAAACGGAACTTGAACAACCGACGACCCAAGATACAGTAATAGACACCAATAATAATAATAATGAGAATAATAGCGTAAGCACTGGCTGTTTTGAGCTTAAGTAAGTTTCACTTAATATTCATAGGAACATAATACTATGCCGACACCCCAGGCACCGTGTATGGAAGAAGAAGAAGAAGAAGAGGAGGTTGTGATACCTGCGAGGAGAATGGCACCAAGAAGATCCAGTTCTCATTCTTCAAGGCGTTATGTTCCTGAAAACTTGGGTGAAGGAAGGTTAGGACAGCTATATGCTCCTCCTTCGGACCTCAACTATGAGAATTCGTATGAACAAGCACTAGAGTACGAGAGTTTTTTGTTTTGGTTGACGCAAGACATCTTTATAATAATGGGTCTAATAGGAAGGGAAGAGAAGAAAAGAAATGGGTTCTCGTTAATTTACAGCAGGATGGAAACTTTTCGTGTTTACTGTTGAATAGGGAAGTTTGGTCGGTATGTGGAGGAATGTTGAAGCTTGGCAACGCTAAAAGGTTCTTCAAGGATTCTACCATTAAGGAGTTTATACAGTCCAGTTTTATATTTTGGCAACGTGACGTTCTTTCTGACGATGCAGTTCCCTTTTGTGCGCGTTATTCTGTAAATAGTTTTCCATTTGTGGCTGTGATAGATCCCCGAACAGGAGAGAAAGTATTGCAACTCGACTTGGAAGATAATGAAAGAATAGAAAAGAATTATATCGTATCTTCTCTTTGTAACTTTCTTGAGATGAATGTCTTAGATGAGTGGACTGCACCGCGGTCGAGTCGAAGACCTGATGTTCCCTTGGTTGGGTCATATCGTAATAATAACGACGTGATAGAGGAAAGTAGACACGATGAACGAAATGAAGAAGATTCTCAATTGGCTGAAGCTATTGCGGCTTCCTTAGAAGAACGCCCCTTATCGCGAGGAGAATACAGTGAATTTTATTCCAATGGCAAGTTATCTTTGTTTTCCTATACAAGAAGAGTAATGATATTTTGATAGAGGAAACTCGTACTGCCTCACAATATGCATCTATGACGAATCCTCATTTGGCAGAAGAGAGAGAACTAAAGATGGAACAGGATGCAGCTTTGGCAGCGGCAGAAGCTGCTGATCGTGCAAGGCTAATGCGTGCGGAAGAAGAGCGAAAACAGAAGCTTTTACAGAAAGAAGAAGAGTGGAGACAACAAGAAGAACGTGAAGCTGTGGAGGCTACGAGACATATGAGGCAACGACTGAAAAAGTCTGTACTAAAAGATGAGCCACCTGAGAACAGTCCTCACGTAACGGAGTTGCTATTAAGGCTACCGGATGGACGAAAAGTTGTGAGGAGGTTTCAAGACAGTGACCAACTACAAGTCGTTGTAGATTTCGTGGTTTATGAAACGGGACTATCGGAAGATGAGTTTCAATTGATTGTTCCCTATCCCCGAAAGGTTTTATCCAACATGGAGGCTACACTCGCAGACTATAGCCTTATTACCAAGGCTGCGTTGATAGTAGAACGTAATTAAAAATAAACGCACTCCAAGAAAATGTACTTGAATTCGTATACAAAACTGTATTGTGGCACAAACTACAACTTCACTACCATGCGATATCGCACTTTGTTTTCCCGTACTTTATCCAAGGCTTCATTCAAATGTTCGACATCTGTCACTTCACACTTGGGGAATATTTGATGAAGTGCACAAAACTCCAACATATCCTTGATAAGAGCCCTGCCTCCCGTAATACTTCCACAAATGGTAAGTTGTCTTACCATAAGCTCCGTCATCACAGGAACTTCCACATTGCCCAAAATGGCACCCACAATAGCCATCTTACCATTTCGACGCAATAACGCAGTGTATTGTTGCCAAGGAAGTTTCTTAGGAACCGTAACTAACATAAAGTCAATGGTTCCTTGTGCTTCCTTCATCTGATTTTCATCAGATGAATTGATAAAGTGGCTCGCTCCATATTCTTTTGCTTCCTTCACTTTATCCGCACTCGAGGAAATTGCCGTCACTTTACAACCGAAAGCTTTTGCAAACTTTAAAGCCATGTGTCCCAGTCCTCCAATTCCAACTACGGCTACATGGTCACCCGGTTTCACACCAAACCGACGAAATGGAGCAAATACCGTGATTCCACCACAAAACAAAGGTCCAGCATATTCAGGAGGTATTTCTTTCGGAATGGGAAAAGCAACTCTGGCATCTGCAATCGTCTTTCTGGCAAAACCACCTTGGGAAGCACCAAAACAAGTTGCTTCACCATGAGGACACAAATTTTCGTATCCCTCCATGCACTCGTCACAAGATAAACATGCTCGACGATACCAACCGATACCCACACGGTCACCTATTTGAAGCTCCTTTACTTCACTTCCACGTCTCGACACTTTGCCAACAATTTCATGACCGGCAACTTTGGGAAAACTCGAGGCTGCGTCACCCCACTCCTTGTCAATAATATGAACATCCGAGTGACAAATACCACAGTATTCTATATCTACTTCAACATCATTAGGACCCAAGGCAGGTAGTTCTAGTTGAAATGGAACTACCTTTCCTTTGGGTTCCATAGCTGCCCAACTTTGAGTGACTGTGCTGCTACTCATATTTCAATTCACAACTACTGCAACAATGCAATTTACGAACTGTGGAGAAGCGGCCCCAACTTGGCTTTTATCGTTTCGTTGGAAGGTTCGATAATCGTCCGAGCCGGTTGTCCAATAGACTAAACCCCGGCGGATTTCCCTCGATTCCCTACGACAGCTGTCGTTTTTCGGGGTGGATACCGACGATCCTTGGACAGGAGACAGCAATGGACCGTTCTCTCCAAGGAGCAATAGACGCGGCTACTCACCTTCCAAGTGAGATAGAAAAGGTGCAGAACCTAGTTTCAGAAGTAGAAAAGTGTTGTGAGGAGTTGCGTCAAACACTTGCGCTCCTTGATGGCAAGCCGGATGAGTGTAGGGACAAAGTTTTGTTCAAGTTATGCAGTTGTGGGGCAAAGCTAAAGTGGCTGAACAGGGAAAGTCACTTGTCGTTGGAAAGTTGCAAATTGGCTGTTCAAAAACGTAAGGAAGACGTACAAAAGCGCCGAATTATTCTGGAAAACTCCTTGTATCAAAGAAAACAGTTAAAAGAAGAAATTGCAAGTTGTCAAAATTATCGGGGTTTAATAGACGAAATACCCCTTATTTCTTTGGAAGAAGCTAGTGTTAGTGTTTCTTCGGAAGGGTTAGATAGCAACGATTATGATCACCAAGTGATGCTTGCTCGACTGGAGGCGGAAAGGGAAAGTAGGAGAAGTTTACTGCGCCAACTGGAAGAGTTGAAACGAAAAAAAAGCGATCTAGATACCGAATTGAAAGAATCTCGTCAGTTTTTGGAGAATATTCCAAAGGAGATTGAGAAGATTCACAGTGCAGCCAGTCGAGTTTCGTCCTTTTTTCACGGTTCTGGGTTTTCCAGTCATTGTTTTCATTTTTTGAACGAAGATATTTTGAGAAAGATGTTCCTTTTACCTTTACCTTTGTATGTTTTAGCTCGTCAAGCTTATGCATTTCAACATACCTTTCAGTCAGACAAACAGTTACATTTCCACATGGATATTGTCGGAGATACGAAAGCTGCAGAAAGTATTTATGAGCATCTGAATGCTAGTTGTAGTTTTAACGACGACGAACATACATTGTATTCTATGCATCCCTTACAAGTAGAGTTGGAATTAGGAGGTCAACCCGAAGGAGCTTTGGATGCTTCTTTGCAGCGAACATTTACGGCAACATTTTCGTATCTTTTATGTCTAGAAATCGTAGTGGTTTCATTTCGAAGCAATGCAAGTGATTTTAGTCTTTCTACGGAACAGTTTGCATATTTATTTCCCGGAGATGATGGAAGCCACTCTCCCAATCCAACCAATAGTTATTTGGACAAGGGTAAGTTTTCGTTTTTACCGAGCAAAGTTGGTGGCGCTCGTCCTTTTATTTGGGCACAAATTATTTGTGGACTTGGCTTTCCATTTGAGTTGAACTTGGCTTCTTCTTCCGTCAAGGATGGAAAGGAATGGCTTCGAAATGCGTTGAATTATTCGAAACATGTCGTTTTTGGTGCAGTGATCAAAGCACTGATAGCTCGAAACTATTTCTTGCAATCCCTTTCCATGCAGTTGGTTAGTCTTCAACGCCTTATTGTTCCTGTGAGTGCAAAAGAGGCACAATTACCCGGAGACCCACGTGCAGAGCTCAAGTCTTGGTCAGAGTTGACGGAAAATCAGGAATTGGTGTCCACATCTGCCAATCCTTCCTTTTATTCACAAACCGGTACGAGAAAGTTTCTATTAGAAGTTCAGTCAGAGTCCATTCATTTGAGAGGTTTGGTAGCCGTTTGTTCGGATTATCCTTTGACTTGTCCTTATTGGTCTTTAAAATGTATTCGTGGACCGTTACAAGAGAGCGACTTGCGAGATATTGAAAGAGAGTTGGGTTCCTTGACCGAAGAGGATATGGAAACCAATGCATTGTTGGAGAATTTGTTGAGCATTCAAGTGAAGAAGCTTTTAGCATGTGTAGATATTTGTCAGGAAATTAATCGACCTTCACCTCATGATAGTTTGATTGAACGACCGCGTTGGGATCGTGCCTTTCGCGGGAGGATGAGAACGAAGCCGTTTGTATTTAATCCCGAAGCGAATATATTTGAACCTCGAGTTGGTTAAGGAGTTGAGAGTTTTAAACACACAGACACACCAGCATATATAGAAAGATTGCGTGATGAACACGACCATTCTCTATCCATACGTATAGATATAGGAAAGAAAAGAAACTTGGCCTATGGTAGCCTTGGAATAAACTTGAGTTGGCCACGGCAAAAGGGAAATTTGCAAGAATTGTGCAACGCAGCATAGCATGTTGGATTGTGGTTTGAAACACTTGGCTATTTATATTCAGCTATGAACTTAAACAAGTCAGATGGGACGCTACAAGTTGTCCCTACGTCTATTATCGAAGAACTGGAGGAATGGACTCGGAAGTTAGATAATGCCTTGAAGATATTACAACTTCCTCCAGAAAACCGCACCACGCAACCACAGTGGGATGAATGGAAACAAGCAGCCTCAAGTAGTGTACGAGATATTTCTTTTCTGTTGAAAGATAGGAAAGCATTCGTAGATAATTGGCTGGAACAATCCGAATCGAGCGTGTCGTTGTTGTCCACTGCAGATGAGAATAACAAGAAGCAAGGAGTTGAGTGTTCCGTAAAAGACATGGAGAAGGAACTTATTAATGCAAAGTTACAACTCGCACAAGTGGAAGAAGAAAATGCCAGACTGGAACTTGCATATCATCGTTTGTCTCGAGAAGGAAATCCGTCGTTGGAGTCAAGTGCTTCCGAGTTATCGACGGAAAGGTTTGAGCTGGCGAAACAACGAGTAGAGGAAGCTGAATTGGAAAGAGAAAAGTTGTTGGAAGAAATAGAGCGAGTACAGTCGCAGTTGTTTCTTTGTCGTAGAAAGAATCAACTTCTCTTGGAAGAATACAGAGCTTTAGAAGGAGAATGGAATTGAGAATGAGCTGTTTCGTCTCTTTGGAACAAAACATCGGATATATATATATTTTCATGGAGAGCAACTCAAGTATTTGCTCTCAACTGTTCTAAGCTTTGTGAAATATTATCGGCGGTCGTCCACGATGGATGAGAAGATGGCTGTCGTTCTTCGTGACTTTGGTAAGCATTGAAGGTGACATTACATGCTTTTCGATTATTCAAACTATGAAGTACCACATCCGCAAGGTCTGCATGACTAATATATTTGTCGTCTTGTATTATTTCTTGATCGACTATCGTCGGCTTAAGACCACCTACGATCACCAAAAAGAAATATAGAATTGCAAATCTTTTGTGTCTTTTGTCCTTTCCATACCTGGTCGATCGACACACTTTCCAGAACGAATAATACAATAAGTCAGTCCAGAGTTTCGCAGAGCAATCTCTCCTCGAAGTTTCCAAACGACTGGATTGTCTTCTTCCAATTCCTGTTCATATATGTAAGATGCTGCTCACTTCCTCGAAATTGATATACCTTGAGCTTCTCAGGACGTAAATATTTGCCAACATCGGTACAAGAAATCATAATGAATTCCGGTTCTTGTTGTTTCCGATAAGCCTTGATGTAGTCGACAGCGAGATAAAATCCGTCATCTTGCTCCTCTTTGGATGTTTTTACAAAACTTATGGCTAACTGATAAATATCGTTCAACCGAATCTCCTCCTTGACTTGTACTGGGCGCAGTATTCCTTCTTTTGGAACTGCCACAAACTTTGAAAACGGAAGTCTTATTGTCAACCATTTGTTAGGAATCGTTCGAAAACGTGCCTAATCACCATGCGTCAAGTTGTTAAATAACAGAAAGGTTTCAAAGCACTTGTGTACCAAATATTCCACTTGGGCATTGTCTCCAGAACGAGTCCTCAACTCGAGACCATAAGTCTTTCCATCCCCAATGCATCGAATGATAAGTCCTTCAAACTCTTCCAAGTTATATCGATCAATTTTGGAGGCAATTTCTGCAGTTCCACCTTCTGGATCAAAAATCTTTCCAGTAAAAACTGCATTATTTTTACTGTTTTGCATATATTCAATCTTTGGAGGTCTTTTTTGTAGCCCGACGGAAGCTAAACGACTACGAAACTCATCGAGCACTGGTTTCCAACTCTCAAAGTCCGTCTTTCGGTCAAATTTGAACAGCGTCACTTTTGCCGACTAGAAGCATAAAAAAAAGGATCCATATGAAAACCAAAATGATCCGTACTCACTTCTTCACTACCGTACTGCTGAAATTTCGAGTCATGCAGCGCTTTAATGACATTTTGCAGTCCGTTGAATTCGACCGACTCTGTTTCTTGTGAATTGGAAGCTCCAACTGCCCAAATGACCTATATACTCCTTTTTTGGATGATGGGAGTACGAGTCTTTTATACTTACCTTGTCTACATTTTCCATGGCATCGTATAAACTGGAAAGTTCTCTCACATCTCCTTTGGCAAAAGTACATCCAGTTCCTACTGCATTGAGAGTGGAACTATACAAGTTTCTTACCAAGACGCTAGACACTATTCAGTAATATCAACCAATGAGCTGTGTCCTCGCAGCATACCGAACTCGATATCCCCTCAATAATAGTTTCTTGGTAATTATATTCCCTATTCTTCCAGTAGCACCAAGTATCAATACTTGATAGTTTCTGTAGGAATCATCGCTTTCAGGATAGTACACATCTTCCAATGGAGCAATATCTTCGTCGTTGACCAGTCGAGTCAATCTTCGTAATCCCAGCAACAACTGTGTTAGTTGAGTAAAAATATTTGCAATACGAAAAGGAACAATAATGGATGAGGAAGAAGACGTTTGTTTGGCATACAAAGTGAAGTTGGACTTTCTGTACCGAACGGAGCAAAAACTGGGCAGCGTGTGTAACCAACGACTAGTTGCAGAGCGTAAGACTGTTTACCAACGATACAAAAAAATAACTAGAACTAGTTTTACCTTTTTGAGTATTTTCTAGGATAGCTGGTAAAGTAAATATTGGAATGATGTAGGAAACATGAGTGAATATGCATTGGAGAGTCAACCGCGAGGATAGACACAATCTTTTGCCCAGTGCCCATGGAAATGAATGGCCAGATGAGGAGAGATTGCTTCTACGCATCGTCGAGTATTTCCTACATCTGGACACTCTACCAGTTACTTTATAATGTATACGAAGATATATATATATTTATTTATTTATTTATATATATGTATGTATATCTGTTGTATTTATTTGTTCGACGACAAAGTGGACCAAATTCCCATACGAGGATGATCCAATAGGTTCATCACACCTCTCTGAAAAAAAAAAGTATCCGAGCAAGTAATCGACAACTCTTTGGTTACTCCAAGCTCATAGAAACCAACGAGACTGCCCCTTTTTCCATCTTATCATGCATGGCTGCTCTGCTTTCCTTGGCACATCTTACACTGGCGCATTACTCCATTTGCTCTCGCTCCTTTTGCGATTGCGATTGGGACACACACACTTGTTCCTTCCAAACATGGTAGGGATATGCGGTTACTTTTATTACTTCAACCAGTGTTGACATATTTTCTAGTTTCATTTCCTTCTTCTTATTAGTCGTCAAGGAAAGGTTCGTCTAGCCAAGTGGTTGGAACCCTACTCCCAGAAAGAACGAACGAAAATCTCCCAAGAGTTGGCTTCCCTCTTAACCGCGAGGTCCAATAAAATGTGCAACTTTATAGAATGGAGAGACTTGAAAGTTGTTTATAAGAGGTATTTTCTCTTTTTTTAAATAGGATAAAGCGAACGATATATTGTGTTAGATATGCAAGTCTCTTTTTCGTTGCTGGAGTAGACCCTACGGATAATGAGCTGATTACTTTGGAGATAATTCACCATTATGTAGAGTGTTTAGACAAATATTTCGGAAATGTGTGTGAACTTGACTTGATATTCAACTTTAGCAAAGCATATTATATATTGGATGAGATATTATTGGCTGGAGAACTTGAAGAGTCGAAACGAGGAAACGTATTGCGTACCATTCAGGCCTCGGATAGTATGGCGGAGAAACATCCAGAAGATCCGAAACATAGCGTTCGTGGATATTAAGTGGCAGAAAAGGTGGCGGTATGGAGCGGCGTCATCGAAGCGTCGTCATTGATCGAGTGGTGGGAAAACGTTCGACGCGAGATTGTCGTGAGAAACAGAAAGGAACCTTTTTTCACAACCAGTAAATAGTTACATGGATACAACATCTTTCATATATTATAGCAACTTTTCCTGTTGTACACGACACCCCAACTTTATTTCTGTCGCTAAGCAACTACCGAAAGCACGAAAACTGAGAACAGTAAAGTCCAACCAGTTGGTACAGCTATCCTGCGTGTTGAAATCGAACCCTTTTTTCCAAAAACTATCTCTAATGAAAACACTAGAAGAAAGTTTGGAGAAAATGTGGAGAAATAGCAAGGCCTCGTCGGAGAAAAGATCGATGGAGTACATACAGTGTTCAGCGTGTAAAGCAGTATATCCAGTACAGGCAAATATGTTTGGGGAAAAGGGGAGATATGTGCGTTGTATAGTTTGTGGAAAGATGTGGTTGCAGTTACCTGAAAACATCAAAGTACTGGAGGAAGATATGGAAACAAAGGAACTTTCACAGGAGGATTGGGAACGATGGAAGCTGGTTCGAATGAAAAATATGTCGTCGTTGAACTTTCAAGTCGATTCAAAAGAGTGAACAAGGGTAGATATAGAAGAATGTTTTATTTCTCATGTGCAGTGTTGGTCCTTTGTAAAGTTCAACTTATTCTTCTTCAAAGAAAATGGGATAGAAATCTCCCTCTAAAGAGCGCACATTGTCTATATTTGTAGGATACGGAAGAATATCCACTAATTCCGATTGCTCAGGCGTTTCCAAAACACCAAAATGAAGTGAACCTAATAGAAGCAAAGCTGTCAATCCTATCAATGTAGTTACTTGAGCTACACGACTGGATACACGATCAGCAAAACCTCCCAAGAAATATACCAATTTACAATAGTCAATTGAAAGATTAGACTGATAATAACACAAATCGTCGCCTTCTGACAGGCTTTTTGGAAGTTTAGAAACAAAGTACCATTCTGGTGGAGCCTGAGGAACGCTTTCTTTTGTTCTTTTGGGTAGTTCCCATCCGAATAACAAGGCTGCCACACTTCTGTCTTCTTCATAACGTTCGTTAAACCATTCCATGAACAAACGAATATCTTCTGTAGAGCGCCTTTCGGCCCATTGTAAAACTTTTCTCAAGTCTTGCTTTCCTCTTTGTTGCAATATTATCCTTAGATTTTGATCATTTTTGGCTCTGGATGCTAACCATTCCAAAACAGTTCTAATATCAGACTCGGATTTTCTTTCCACCATTTTTCCTAACATTCGTAGTTTTTCTCCTAAATGATTCATTTCCATATGAGATGCATTCATTACTTTCCATTCCTGAGTATCGGGTAAATGACCAAGTCGTCTTTCTAATAAAGTCCAACCACGCAAAATGGCCAGGCTTTGTGGCTATCCAAACGTTATTAATATATATATACAAGTTTATATACAAATCTTACCGAATGACGAAAACCTTTCTCATACAACTCTCTTGCTTTGTCTATGTTTCCAATGCCTTCTTCCAACTTTGCCCAGGCATGAAAGATAGGAGCATGACTAGGATCCAACTCACTTCCCCTTTGAAACAACTGTCTCGCATGTTCATAATTTCCACATTCTGCTTCAAACATGGCATATGCTTGATAAGTAGGTACGGAGCTTGGACATATTTTCAAGGCTGATTCAAAACAAGAAAGCGCATCTTGTATGTTTCCAAGTTTTCCATGTGCCACTGCCATAGCTTGCCATGCTTGGTAATAGTCGTTACGAACAGCAACTGCCTTCTCAAACATATGAATTGCCTCCTTCCACTGACATTTGCGTGACAACAAAACACCTTTTGCTTGTAATAAAAATGGATTATGAGGGTCCTTTTCCAAGCCTCTTCTCATCAACTCTTCTGCGTCTTGTAGATTACCTTGTCTTTCTTCCAAAAGTGCATAAGACTGCCACGAAACTCCATCGCCAGGGTCTGCTTCAATACAACGCTCGAAAAGTTCTCGTGCCTTTGTGACATTGCCACATCTTTCCTCGAAAACAGCCCACGCATGAAACAGGTGCTTATTGTTCGGGTCCACCTTTACTCCTCTCTCAAAGATATCTCTAGCTTCTTTCCAGTTACCAAGTTGGGCTTCCATACGTCCCCATGACAAGAAACAACGACTGCGAATATCCAACGAACAAAGTTCATTTTCCGCGCAACATTCAAACAACTGTCTAGCACTTGAATATCTTTTCTGCTTCCACTCTTCCATGCCTCTCGTGAAGAGCGTTCGATAGTGACTATCAAGTTGCCTTGTTTGACTTTCTTCCGCTCTTACGAGCTTTGGTTCCTGTGGCTGTGTTGGTGAGGAGCTTTTCGCGGTAGGTCTCTTTCTTTTCTTTTGATATTTCTTCCAGTTGTCGTTTCTTGGTTCACTATTATGCTTATTTGATGTTTCTTCGTTGGAGTCTTTCATTGCCGCCTTTGTTACACTATTGTTACGCTCTAAGGGAGGAGCAAACCACTTTCTTCTACTCAAAAAATAAGCCGAGTCATTGGGATTACTTGAATACTTGAACAAGTCTCGTTTGTAGTTTCCGTGAAGAAAGTTGTACTGGAAGTGATGGATAAATAACGGTCTGTTGTTACATTCTTTCATGCTTCAAAAAATCGCCTCGTTGGACAGGAGCCAACAGCAAGATAAGAGTTTGTGGTCGTCACAAATACAATCTGGTAATCTGTTCGGGAGGTTGTCCCGGTAGACTCGTCGTTATTATCTTTTTTCTCCACATATGAATAGGACGTGTCGCTGCAATATAATATTTATCATTTAATAATACTAGTATCAACTGGTTTCTTTTCTATCTTTGCCAAAGGCGTAGCTGATGCTGGAGAAACAGTAAGCAAGATGTTGCCATCTGTGTAGTGTGTCCGTTCTTGTTGGGAGAAAATGCGTCAAACCAGTGCAGCAAGTGTTGAGAAAATTACGAAAAAGTCCTTGTCCATAACGAATAAAAATTTACTAGCCGCTTACACTTGTTCCTAGTCCAATGTCTGCAACTCTTCTGAGAATATACAACTACTTTGTTAACAAACTACTTTGTCAACTAATACCCTGGGACTCCTGAAATGCGTTTTCTCATATCAAACTATGCTTTTTAAGTTGCCAGACTCTAAGAAACAAAACAACTCCTTACCGCTGCTCGACGACATTTATAATACGAGTCCTTTACTCCCTTGCAATAGTCCGAAACATCGTTCCCATTACTCTTTGCACAGTCTTTCAAAGCAGTCTTTTTGTCAGGATGGTTCTTCACACACTCGGAGTTACTCAGACAACGAACCAATTCATCAAACAAGCCTTTACAAGACTTGCCCATTTTGCTACTTGTCACAAACAATGCGCCGTTGGAACATTTTTGCAACGTTTCCTCATGCACCTCAATGCTAGTAACCACGGACTCTTCGCAGAGCCAGTGTCTGCGACTCTTCCGACACCTAGCAAATGAGGAATTCCAGACTCTAGGGATATCCATGTTTTGGTATAGAGCTTGGTTGTTACCCCTCGTTGGATAGGGAACTAGAGTCTGTCCTCTTTTGTGACACTTGCAACTAAACAACCTGGACAACAGCAGTTTTTCGTGCCCTTATTATTATTGTTGGCGCACAAGTCAACATGACCCTTGCCATACAAACTGCATCGCAATACCGGTACAAGATGCCATGCGCGCACTTTGTTCCTTGTAGAATTGTCCTAAGAGGAAAAAAGATAGCAGACGTATCTTTTGAGAAATGACATAGAAGGATTGCTGCTGTTGCGGTTGCTCCTCTAGCTTCCCAGTGCCACTTAGCTTCAGCTTTCCCCACCACTATATATAGTATCTTTTACCACGATATGTATACTGTCTATTTCTCCCTCATCTGTCCTCTCATTCATGATATTCTTATCGTGATGGTGCTTTCAATAAACTCAAGTGCTCCGTGACAAAGATTCGCAAATGTTTTCTTGGATATTGAATTGTCTTTATCGAGACAGCGTTTTGTAGACTTGATCATTGCAAGGAAAAATGGAGTTCTGGCTCCAAAATCCACAGTCAGATTTCATATTATGGGGAAAAAAGACGACGTTTTGGCGCAATTTTCATGCTGCGGAATTCTAATAGTATGAAGAAATGTACGCACTTGCGAATGTTCGAGTCTTTCAATACGCATTTCCTCATCACTGGAATGAAGCATGTCGAATTATTCGATAAAAGTATTTTTTACAGCATCATGAATGTCGCATGCATCACCTACAAATGACTACAACACCTTCTTGAGCGCAGTGACAAAAGAGATATCCAACTTAAAGAAACAAAGAAAAGTTCGAGCGGATAGTTTGATGTGCAACGCATGGTTTTCGTGGACCAAGTTTTCTTCCGACACGAAATTTGCGGATATATTTTTTGTTATCACCACCACCTTTATCTCCAAGCATCATGGACATTGTTTCGTAGAAAAATTGCCAAAAGAAAACGACTCTCACTTCCAAAGGAGAAGAAGAGGAAGGGAAATGACTGCGTATGGAAAAGCCTCCAAGCGTGTCCATCGATGAAGCTCGGTAATGGATGGATGAAGGAGTGTTCTTCCCGCTTTGGACCTATATCAAGTGTCAGCGGGTGATACAAGACGAAAATGTTCTTTTGCGCTTTTCAGTGGGCGAATCGACTCGACCGTTTGGGTTGTCGTCCACCAAGTAAGGTCTTATGTTTCAAGAGAACCACACGAAGATGTCCCGTTCTCTCTCTGCACGCCAGGCTTTCTGAAGACTTGACGTCGTTACTGGAATCATATAAAGTAAAAGCTCCTAATAATTGTAATAAGAGGAGGTTATTATTATCTCACTACGAAATACAGGATTTATTTGAATATCTAGAGCGTTATCGTGGAGGAACCAATCTAGTGCAGTTGGAACAGCCTCTGTTGGTACACCTTGGTTGCAAAAGTGTGTCCCAACTAGAGTGGAATAGTCAAGGGATTTGCTTATACCTGGACTTTGGCACTGTATTTTTGGATTGGAATACTTTGAATGATTTTCTAGGCCTGGACTCCCAATATCGCCCTATGTCGCATCATAGTTGGAATCCTAAAGTGACTCAAGGTTCTCATAAGAAAAGCAAAAAACCTATTTCTATACGTAATTGCAAGATTCGTCCAGGTATTTTATTATGGGAAGAAGATGTTTCTCGTGTGGTTCACTTGGAACGATTATCCTTCTATTCTTCTACAACGAAGCGTCCCATTTCTTTGGTTCCTGTTACGAGAAATAGTCCTCCTACCGCTATTATTGGTGGATTTACGATGCACCGAGGCTATTCTGGTAATCAAGTCGTAGACCCTGGCTTGGATACGAAATGGAAAATAGATTGTCTGTATCCTCTTGCCCCAAAGAGTCGAGTACTCGATATTTGCACTGGACTTGGTTATACTTTGATAGAATTATTACGACGATATCCAGATTTGGAGCGATTAATAACTATTGAAGTGGAAGAGATTATGATGTTTTTACAAGAAATCAATCCTTGGTCGAGTGGCTGGATACAAGGCAACCATGATAAAACTGTCCATCGTTTACTTGGCGATGCAACTGAAATATTGCCAAAGTTGCCTGACAGTTATTTTCAAGTCATCATTCACGACCCTCCTTCTCAAGCTTTGCAAGGCAATTTGTATTCTTATGAGTTTTATTGCCAGTTGGCAAGGGTTTTAAGTCCACGTGGACAGTTATATCACTATATAGGCAATCCCAGTAGTAAGGAAGCTGGTAGACTGTATCAAGGAGTTGTAGAAAGATTGTATAGAGCAGGGTTTGGAACCGTTGTAAAAAAGTCTGAAGCCTTTGGAGTAGTAGCCATAAAGTAGGAATAAGACACCCAAAGGACAAGAACAAATGCGCTTTGCCTAGTGCGCTTTCCTTTTTTCCGCGTTTGCCAAATTTGCAATTCCCGCTCTTTGGGGAGACTTTGAAAGTCGTAGTGCTCCATTCTCTACCACACTGCCACACTGGTTGGTTTTTGTATCGTATATGGCATTTTGAGATAAAACTCGAATATTATATAGTCACTGTGCTCGGTTGAATAGAATAGAAAGGTTGAAGCGGAGAAATCCGTTGTTGTATGGCTTGAGTTGCTGTAACTGTGTCAAGTTCCCTTTTAGAATCCATGCAACAGAAAAAAACCAAACAACGTGAGGGGACTAGAAGGGTGAGGAGAAGTAAGAGAAATGCATCGTATTTGGAAGAAGAGGAGAATCCCTTGCCATCCTCTCAAACAGTCAACGAAAACAACACCTTCGGACTGGAGGAAACACATATGGCGCCTCTAGCTATGGATGCCAACTTTTTAAGCGGAGAGCAAGGTACGAATTACAGTCAAAGTGTTCAAGCCTTCTTAGAAAGTAAGTAATTGTATTATTACCGAGGAATTCTCCTATTGACTTGTTGTAGCTATGCAATCTTCCTCACCTAGTTCGAACCCTGAGACGACTCCAAACTCTTTACCGAGTTTTTGTTGGGATTTTTTGGACGAAAATCCCTCAACTAAGGAGCCGCTATTCGAATACTCTCCGGAATCCTCTGTAAATGCTTATCCAGCGACTCAAAGACGTTCAAACCATGGTCGTTACGATAACTCGCTTGGATTCCTTACCAAAAAGTTTATTGAGTTGATTCAGAATACAGAGGGTGGAGCTATTGACTTGAATGAAATTACTCGACAACTCAATGTCCAAAAAAGACGAATATATGATATTACCAATGGTAGGCAGAACAATTTTTAAGGTTTAATGAATTCTCATTTGGCAAAGTATTGGAAGGTATTGGAGTAATTGAAAAGAAGGAGAAGAATATTATTGTATGGAAACATCAAGAAATGGAAGAAAATCCCGCAATTGTTGAATACAAGGATTCCATTGTAGAACAATTGAAGCAGCTGTCGGAGGAAGAGAGTGCCTTGGATGGAGCCATTGCGGACACTCAAAGTGCTCTGAGAGAATTGGTATGTTCTCAGAAAGAACTTGCTTATGTTACAGTTTCGGATATACGTTCCATTCCTTCTCTACAAGGCGATACTTTAATAGCTATTCGCGCTCCTCCTGGAACAGAATTGGAAGTACCTGACCCAGAAGAAGGTATGCCAGCTGGACAGAAACGATTTCAGATATTCCTCAAAAGTAGTGGTGGACCCATTGACTGCAGTCTGGTAGAAAGTGTCGAAGAATCCTGTCCAAATTTTGGAAATTCACAAGATTCACTTCGTCACCGTACTCCACAAGACATTTATAGTCAGCCTAGACAGCCATTTTTGGACGAGGATGTTGGAAATTTGGTCATAGGAACAGAAGTTGACTATTCGCAAGAAGGAGACTATTACACTGACTCGCAACCCAGTCACAATGGACAAGTATTGCGACTGTTTCCTCCTTCACCGGTTGACGTGGATTATTTACTGGACTTTGATAAGGACTATGGAATAGCTGATCTTTATCAAGGAAATGATGATGCGATATAATGCCGCAGTTGTGAGGATATGACGACAAAAAGGATTCGCAATTGTAAAAAGAGATCCAAGTGGCACCAACTACTACTACAACTACTACTACGATAAAGAAGAGAATTATTTTTTAATATAGATATGACAATATCTTATGTTTCTTGTTCTACTACTGCCAGTCCTTTTTCAGAATCCAACTTGTCTTCCCAGTGGAGACTGTGGAGGACTTGTTGGAAAAGAACGAGTCGGTGTTGTCCAGGTTGCGATAGTAACCGTCGTAATAATCGACACTGCAGACGCTGGACTGGCCGTTGTGGTCTTCGTATTCTTTGTCAATATAATAACAATAATAATAACAAGAGAAGCCCAGATCTTCCTAGCACGCTTGTTATTCACCAAGAAAAGGAAACCATGGAGAACAACCACAGACAGGTTCCTTTTCTTCCTTTGATAGAAGAATTATGGAATCAACCTTATCAACCTGAAAAGTTGGAAAAGGCTATCTATGAATGGTGGGAGAGCAGTGGATTCTTTCTTCCTAGGAACGATCCATCCAAGACTCCTTTTACGATATCTATGCCACCTCCGAATATCACTGGAGCCTTACATATGGGACATGCAGTATTTGTCACTCTTCAAGATATTCTAGTTCGTTATCATAGAATGCAGCAATTTCCTACCTTGTGGATACCAGGCACCGATCATGCAAGTATAGCTACACAAATGTTGGTGGAAAGAATGTTGCAAACAGAGCAAGGAAAGACAAAGGAAGAGATAGGAAGAGAAAAGTTTCTTCAACTGGCATGGCAATGGAAAGAGGAGAAAACCAAATATATTACTCAACAGTTGAGAGCCATGGGAAGTAGTTGCGATTGGTCGAGAGAAAGATTTACGATGGATGAACAATTATCGAAAGCAGTAGAAGAAGCATTTATCCGTCTTTATGAAAAGGGATATATCTATCGAGGTTATTACTTGGTAAACTGGAGTCCTCGTTTGCAAACTGCCGTTAGTGATTTGGAAGTAGAGTTTGTAGAAGAGGATGGATTTCTTTATTATTTTAAATATTGTTTGGTGAATAATCCCAATGAATATATTCCAGTAGCAACCACACGTCCAGAAACTATTTTAGGAGATGTGGCAGTTTGTGTTCATCCACAGGATATTCGTTACAAGAATATGATAGGTCAGCAAGTAATTGTTCCTTATATAGGACGTCACATTCCAGTCATAGCTGATGAAGCAGTGGATCCTAACTTTGGAACAGGTGCTTTGAAGATAACTCCAGCACATGATCATGTGGACTATGAAATTGGCAAAAGACATGGACTTTCTCTTATCAATCTTATGAATTGGGATGCGACGATGAATGAGAATTGTGGATGTTTTCAGGGATTAGATAGAATGGAATGTCGTCGACAGTTGTGGAATTGGATGGAATCTCATGGACTTGTGTTGAAAACAGAGCCTTATCGTATTCGAGTTCCACGTTCTCAAAGGAGTGGAGAAGTTGTTGAGCCACTTGTTTCTTTACAGTGGTTTGTGAAAACGGCGACATTAGCAATGCCTGCGATAAAAGCGATCCAAAATGGAGATATTCAAATGATTCCTTCTCGTTTTGAAAAGATTTATTTGCGTTGGATGGAAAATATTCACGACTGGTGTATTTCTAGACAACTGTGGTGGGGACATGCTTTACCTGTTTGGTATTTAGAAACAACGGCCGACTCTGTCGATGAATCATTTGTAGTTGCACGTTCGGAAGAAGAAGCTTTGTACAAGTTCAAATTAAAGTATCCCAATCTTGAGGAAGAGAATATACGATTAAGAAGAGAGACCGACGTATTAGATACTTGGTTTTCTTCTGGTCTTTGGCCCTTTGCATTGTTAGGTTGGCCAAATACGGAGACGTTGGATTATCGCAAGTTTTATCCGAATTCAGTGATGGAAACAGGATATGATATTTTGTTTTTTTGGGTAGCAAGAATGATCATGTTGGGTTATGAATTGACAGGGAAGCCGCCATTTCATGTAGTTTACTTGCATGGACTGGTAAGAGATGCAAAGGGACAAAAAATGAGCAAAACTTTGGGAAATGTATTGGATCCTTTACAAGTCATGGCAGAGTATGGAACAGATGCGGTTCGACTTGCGTTGGCTACGAGTTGTCATGCAGGACAAGATATTCCTTTCTCTTTAGACAAGGTGATGGCACAGCGAAATTTTGCCAATAAATTGTGGAATATTGGACGTTTTATCATACAAAATGTACGTCAGCGATACGGAAAGGATGAGTTGTTGGCAGCATATCAGCAGTTGGTGCAAAATCCAGGAGATTGGCTTTCTTCTGTTGGACTTGCGGAGAAATTTGTTCTGTATAGACTTTACGAGTTGATTGTGCAAGTGACTCGTCAGATACAAGCGTTTGAGATGGCAACTGCTGCAACTCAGATCGTGGATTTTGTATGGGATGACTTTGCAGATTGGTATATTGAAATTGCCAAGACGAGATGGCAAGAAAAGGATTCTCTTCAAGTTGCAACATTACTGATATATGTTTGGGATTATTGTTTACGTTTACTTCATCCTTTTATGCCATTTATTACCGAAGCACTATGGCAATGGTTGTATGATCAATGTGGTTTACACAAGTCTAATACAGAGGCACTTGTCATAGCAGAATGGCCACAAATAGATGAATCGTTTTGCCATGGAATGTTATTCGGCAAAGAAATGGAAAAAGAATTGTCGTATTTTGATTCTTTTCGTAATATTGTACGTACGATACGCAAGGTTCGAGCAGATTATGGAGTAGCACCCATGCAAAAAGTAAATACTGTGATTTACGTGAAAGAAGCAAAAGAGTTGGTATCGGCATTGAAACAGGAATATCAAGCCTTGAAAGCCTTGGCTAAAACGGAAGATTGTGTGGTGGAATCGAACGATTCCGTTTTTGTTACCGACAATACATCATCGAGTGGAAATGGATTGGAATATCGAGATGGCTTTATATACGTACTTGTTTCGCCGGTGATAATGGTAGCAGTTGGTTTGAGAGGAAATATAGATCCGAAAAAGGAACTGGAAAGACTCACCAAACAACACAATAAGCTGCAAAAGGAAATAGAAACGTTGTCAAGTCGCCTGGATAATCCCAAGTTCTTAAAAAACGCACCTGCCAAAGTGGTGGAGGACAACAAACAATTATTACAGCAATATCAACAACAACGGGAAACTGTATTAGCTCAATGCAATATCGTTCGAATACTTGCAATGGAATAGGAATCCCAATAAATCAGGTTTATTAAGTATTCCATCCTATTCCAGTCTTCTCTAACCGGATGATCCCAAAGTAAGTTTTAATTCCATAGGTCGACCATCTCTTTCCACTTTCAAACGAATAGTTTGTCCAGGTTTCTTCTCCTCCAAGATTTGAAACAAATCACCTTCATTTTCGACATTCTTTCCATCGATAGCCACAATAACATCTCCCAACTCAACACCAAGAGGACTTCGACTGGTACCCTTTAACCCTGCCTTTTCTGCTGGGGACCCTCGTTGAACCTCAATAACTAAAACTCCTCTTTCAATGCCTAGGGCTGAAGATTGGGTACCATCTAAATAAGAAATACCAATGACTGGGCGAATAACTTTGCCATACTTGATTAATGATGCCACAATAGGCTTCAATGTATCTACAGGAATAGCAAATCCAACGCCAGCAGATGCACCTGATGGAGAGTATATACTCGTATTCATACCGATAAGACGTCCAGATGAGTCCAACAAGGTACCTCCAGAGTTGCCTGGATTGATTGCTGCATCTGTCTGAATAACGTTGGATATTGGTTTGCCAGTAGGGGAACGCATCTATAAAGAAATGTTGAAAACAAACATGTACTCCAAGCTTTCATACTTACAGTTCTTCCTAAACCAGAAACGACTCCAGTAGTCAAGGTGTGGTCTAAACCGAACGGATTTCCTATCGCATAAGCACTTTGGCCAACAATCAACTCGGAAGAATGGCCCAAAGGAATAGGTCGGAGTTCTTTCTTTGGTGCATCGATTTTCAAAACTGCTACATCTTTGTCCGGATCAACTCCCACAAGCGTCGCATCATAAATGTGTCCATTATAAAGGGTTATTTTGGCAGATGTTGCCGATCGAATGACGTGAAAATTAGTAACAATGTGTCCATCCGTATCCCAAATAAACCCAGAACCTTGTCCAGCTGGTAACTCCAAGATATTCGGTGACAAGAAGTCCAGTCGTTCGACAAAAGTTGTGGCAAATACCACAGAAGGAGTTGCGTTTTGAAAAAGTTCAATAACGTCTCTTTCCTGTTGTTTTAAAGAAGTATTTCCAGGGGCTAGAGGCTTGCTTTCAAAGGCCATTGCTTCCAAACTAGGAGGCAACCACCAATAGTTTGTCAACATAGTGGCTGAAAGTAAGAGACAAAGAACCACTTTTGTTGAGAGTCGAGAAAAACGATCGACCTGCTTTGCTTGGATGTTGTATTGCAAGTCTTCATTCCTCCCTTCCTCAGGACGTAAGCTAGCATAGAAATGGACTTGATTCCTTTTGTAGCTTTTCAGAATCCTACGACAGCCAAAACCTTTCACAAAATCTCTCAAACTCCTCCGTGGCAAGCAACGACAATGCAAGCTGGCACAAACACTCTCCACGGAAGAAACAAGGAATCCTATACGAAGTGCTGTGTTTTCATAGGACCAACGGTTGGCGCCAATGAAGTGCATTTTTCTGTACAAGAAATTTCTTGCAACGAGGAAATCAGCCATTGCATGCAGGAGATTGCTTTGTTTTGATGAACACAAGAAAATAAAATAAATCTTTATAGAGATGCTTAGAAATGATTCTGGATAACCATTACATCCGGAATATACCATAGGAAAACGGATGCTCTTGTTCTTTGGATACTTTCTGTCCATTGGTTACGACGGACAAGGCAAGACCTATGCAAATGAGCACAGAGCTAGCCTTATGCATTCAATCTGTTTCTTACCCAATACTTTTCGAGTATCTTGCGGAGCAATGACGCCATCATCCCATATTCTAGCGGACGCATCTAAATATTATTTCATCGTTTGTTTTCACAAAGACATTGCACCAACTGGCTACTTACAATAAGGAGAGCCTTCCCTTTCATACTTTTCGATAAGTGAATCACGGAATGCTTTTTCCTCATCCGGATTCCATGTTTTCCCTGCCTTCTCCATGGCTTCTCTTTGAATCTACAGCATCATTGCTTAAATAACTTTCCAGTATATATAGTTGAAAGTTTTCTTACCTGAGTCAAAACTGAAGCTGCTTGTTCCCCTCCCATCACCGAAATGCGAGAATTGGGCCAACTAAATAGAAAATGAGGCTCATAAGCTCTTCCACACATTCCATAATTGCCAGCACCAAAACTTCCTCCAACCAAAAGAGTTATTTTTGGTACTTTAGCATTTGCAACTGCATTCACCATTTTTGCTCCATCTTTTGCAATTCCTCCTTCTTCATAACTTTTGCCTACCATAAAACCTGTAATATTTTGTAAAAACAGGAGAGGTATGTTTCTATAATCGCACAATTCAATGAAATGAGCAGCTTTTAGAGCACTTTCACGAAACAAGACTCCTTGATTGGCTAAAATTCCTACTCTATATCCATATATGCTAGCAAATCCCGTAATAATGCTCGTTCCATAATATTGTTTAAATTCTATCATTTCTATGAGCCTCTAAGGTTTGTCCTCTCTATAGACATACCAGTGAAATAACTAGCATCCACAATTCTAGCAATAACTTCTTTCATATTATATTGTGTCTTTAAATCTGAAGGAACGATATCCAAGAGTTGTGATATGGGATAGAGAGGTTCTTCAAAACTTGGATGCGATGTATTTTCTACATGAGCAGACATTTCTATAACGATCGAAAAGTTACTTCTATCCTGACAGAACAAAGAAATGGACATACTTACCTTTTGCAAAACAAGAATATAAAATTTTCCGAGTCAAAGACAAGGCATGCAAGTCATTGTATGCATAATGATCTGCAACACCGCTCTTTTTACAATGAAGATCAGCTCCACCTAACTCTTCTGCGGTTACGACCTAAATAACCAAACAATGAAATAAAGACAATGAATTCTCAACATTCTCTTACTTCTCCAGTTGCTGCCTTTACAAGAGGAGGACTATATATTCCAATTTATTCCAAATATAGTTGTAGATGAAATGCATATCTTACCCTCCCAAAAAGATAGTTCCTTGATTCCTTACAATGACCGTTTCATCAGCCATTGCAGGGACGTACGCTCCTAATCCAAATTGACTATACTCTGGATGGAACCTAAAGTTTTGTTTCTACTTACCGCCAGCAGTACAACTACCCATCACCACTGCAATTTGTGGAATACCTTGTGCACTCATTCTTGCTTGATTATAAAAGATTCTATCTCACGTTGAGAACCTAACAAATGTATGTATTTCTATATACAAGTGTCTACCTTCCAAAATGATCCTTGTCAGGAAATACTTCAGCTTGCAATGGCAAATAGGCGCCACCACTATCCACCAAATAGACACAAGGAAGCTTACACTGTTCTGCAATACTTTGCGCTCTCAAATATTTCTTCACCTACATAATACAAATCATTTCCAAATTGGACATCAAAAGTGGTGAACAAACAACTTACCGTTAACGGAAAAAAAGTTCCACCTTTGGTAGTTGCATCGTTGGCAATAACCATTACTTTCTTGCCATGTACCAGACCGATTCCAGTTACCAATCCAGCAGCAGGAACTGGACTATCATATACTTGATAAGCTAGCAATAGCGTGTTTGTCAATATATGGCAATATATAAGAATATTTCTCAACAACCTGCCAATGGAGAAAGTTCCAAAAAGGGAGAAGTAGGATCCAACAGTTTTTGAATGCGATCGCGTACAAACAACTTTCCTCTTTCTTCGTGTCTCCTTATAGCCTTTTCTCCACCTCCTTTGGCTATTTCTTCCACTTTTTCCTATCCATCTTTCAATAGGTTTGTTCGTGGCAAGTGAATTGTACCAACTCTCAGGTTTCCGATGAGCTGTTTCATAACTTGAGCGTTCGCACTTGACTCTTTATTTGGACGAAAGTTAGAAACGAGTGTCGAATATCGAAAAGTAAATAGAGATAATGGTTTCATCTTTTGTCTCTATTCCAATGACGAGTTTGTACTTCCAATGGACAAAATGTCGAGCATCCCTCTTCGGTATTTCTTCCCACAGCCAATGACATTTTGCAGAAAATGTGATTCCTGCCTTTTATCCAGCAAAGTACAAATTCCAGGCTCTAGTTTTATCCATGTTTTGTTATAAACCGTAGATTCATATCCAGAACTTGTCCACCTTCGAGTTGAGTCGTCTTGACTGGGTCGTGTGATATTTGCAACTGAATGACTTGGACAATAGTATTAATGCATTGCTGGCTTAGTAGCATTCGCACAAATCACTCAACTCCTTGCCATAGACGTCGCATTACCATTCACTCAGAAATTCTATGGTTTGTTCCTAGTCAAGCTGTCCTGAAATGAGAAATTTACTGCGAACGTAGCATTTGGAAAATGATATTAAAAGGTCTACTACTCCTCTCGATTTCCTGCATCACTTAAACTTTGCTTTACCCATAACTCTAGATAATTTGTTGGAGAATGAAATTTCTTGATCGAAGCACGCCTTTATTACACTTGTTATTGTGATGAGAAATGCAATCAAATACTACGGTCGCTTTATCCTGGAGCCAATAACGAATCGATTCTAGCTGTGTTTGCCTAGGCCTTTTGAGTTACGGAATGGGGATCAGGCTCTCATACTAAAATATATAATGGTGTTGGATCCTGGCGTTGGTACCTTCACACGCCATTAGCGATTAGGTAATTCAAAAAGAAAAATAGGGTAGGAGAGGATCTATCATCTTGCTCACGCGCTCTAGACAGATTGCATTCAGAATGTGCTCAGCCAGGCGGAAAAGGACCACCAGTGCGTGCAAATGAGAAAGCTCGTGCGGTGCGAAATTTAGCATACATTCAAGATTTGTACCAAAAACTAGTCGAATTTCTTTGTTGTAGATTCTCATTGGTTTTAGTCCCAACATTGGAGAGTGTTTCTAGCAGTGCTTGTTACTTAAACCGGGAGAATTCCCTTGCTGCCAATTAATGATCTCTAGTTAAGCTTACATCAGCAAAAATTGTGGAAAATGTGGAAAAACAATTTCACAGTAGGAGAAAGCAGGCCATTCTGTTGCTTACATTGTAAGATACGCAGTGATCGAGGTATTCATGCAGCGCGCAACATCTTACTGGGTTTTGTAGCGTTGAAAAAGGTTTAAATTCTTTTGTTTCCTCGATTATATAAAACATCTGAGCCTTTGTGGATTAAAGTCAGTGTATTATAGTTTTGAATATAAGAAAGAGACTTTACGAAAGTTGCATTTATGGAGGAATTCTGATGCCTTTCAAAGAAGCTGCTAGATTGAGGCAGCAAATATTTTAGGTTTTTACGTCCTACTACGAATGAATGATTGACGCCCTTACGAAAGAGCTATATGCATTCCATTTGTTAGCCCTATTAATTATCTTGCTTCCGTTGGGTAAAGACAAGACGGCTGAAGCTTTGTAAGAAAAAGTAAAGGAGATTTTTGCAGTTTCGATTGGCACTAATGAACAAATTTTGGGGAATAGGAATTTTCTAGTACTAGTATAATAAATCAATCAACCATCGAACTATTATTACATATATATTCCATGTATTATATATAAAGGATAATGCTCATATAAATATGTACGAATATAATCTTTTAGTGCCGGTCATAAAATAAGAGAATTGTCCTTGCCGAATTTTCATGTGGTGGCCGTTGTTACGACTTGCTGTTGGAAAGCGACTGGTTTCTTCATACACTTTCCAAGACAATATATGGAACCACAACAATACCAAACATTCCCTTGTTTTACCCACTTTTTACAAGTCTCTCCATTCCTCGAAGTTGACTTGGAGCGGCGAATCCACAAAAGATGATATCTTGTCACCGAGTAGCGAAACACATTCTTTGGAGCAAGACAACTTTCGAGGCAAGTCTTGTAAATTTCGTCAAGTGGATCGTTCCAAGTTGATACATGAATATTATCCCGAACTTCGTATAAAGCCTCCTTTCTTTGAGTATGAGCCAGACCGTGATAGACTCATATATCAAGCACCCTATTTTCAAGCGCCGTTACAACTTATTGAGTCTTTATCTACGGAAGAAATAATCGCTGCCTTAAAAGAATACGGTGGCTGGCTTAAAGGAGATAGAGAGTTATTGTTGCAGCGTCTTATCTTTTACACGCGGCCAAGACCGGAAGAGCTGATTCATGGCAAAGTGTCAAGTACGAGAATGAACAAAACAGTTACAGTAGTCTCTCGTCGCCCTTGTTATTATAAAAGATTGAAAGTTCGAACGTTTCGATTTCGTAAATTTATGGTAAGTTTCGTTGTTGTTCTCAGAATGGGAATGAACAAGAGAGGAATAATATGTTTTTTAACGTTCTAGGCTCACGATGAATTCAACTTGTGTGATGAAGGAGATGAAGTACTTATTCGTCACTGTCGACCATTAAGTGATCGAAAGCGATTTGTAGTGGTTGAAAATTATGGCAAAAGAATACCGACTATGGCAAATATGGAAGAGTCGATATTAAAAGCAAGAGAAAAGCTTCTTGAAGAAACTGTACAGTATGAGAAGAAACAAAGTCAGAGCGGACTGCAATAGAAAGAGCCACAGACGACATTTTGTATTTGCATGCCAAGTTGGTCGTCATTGTCTATTTGGAAAAGGTCTTTGGTTACCAAGTCGAAAGGTATTTTAGGTAGTAAAACTCTTAGGGAGTTTCGTTACTATATACATAAGAAACCGGAAGAAAAACAAGATTCTCCTCTGTCGACACAGCAGAAAGACCCAGAAAAACAGTTTTTGGTAGACTGGAAACGATACCTCCAACAGTGGTTTCCAACTAGTAGTAGTTTTGATAAACAAACACAGTTTGTGTTGTCTTTTCTATCCAACGTAAAAACTGCAAGTGTTGTGGACCCTATGTATTTGTTGGACTCATTTACTCGTAGCTCCAATAGAGAAAGACTTGAAAGAGAAAAGAGAAAGGCTCTGTATGAACAAGTTATTGAACAGCTGGAAAAATATGATGCCTATTGCACAGATGTCGATGAGGAGATTCGCAATACAACTGCTATGGCCTTTAGTGGTGGAGGAGTGTTAGGTAATGCTTATGTCGGTGCACTTTCAGTATTAGAGAAACATGGATTGGACTATAGCAAAATAACCAAACTAGCAGGAACTTCAGCTGGTGCCTTAACAGGTTTGTATATTATTTGATTTGTACCTGCTTGTCTATCTAACTCTTTCTATCTATAAATATAGCTGCAGCTCTTGCAGTAGGACATAATGCAGAATCGTGCAATAATATTTTGAGAAAAACAGGGTTCAAAGATCTATTCTATCCTGAATATTCTTCCGTTTTAGCTAGACGTGGCGGTTCTTCTGGGCAAAAGTTGGAAGAGTTTGTTGGAAGAGTATTGGAAGAGAAGACAGGCAATCCCGATATCACCTTGAAACAAGTGTATGATGAGTATGGAAAGGAGGTGGTTTGTGTGGCAACAGAACTGGATACCTTACGTGAACGCAAATTTCGTTATCAAACGGATCCAGATTTACCGGTACGTCATGCCGTTAGAATGTCATCTAGTGTTCCTATTATATTGGAACATGTGGAATATGATGGACATGTATATGTCGATGGAGGTTTGACAAACAATTTTCCGGTGGATGAATTACCCGACGAAAATGGTATTGGAATGGTTGCAGATACTTGGGAAATATTAGCACAGATGAGATATTTTATTCATTTGGACAATGCAGATCCTGAAGAAAGAGACTTGGTTGTTGCTATGAAGGAAAGATGGGAACATGTGAGTAGAGAAAAGAGACGCATTGTTTCTGTATTTGATGTTGCCTTTGCTTCCATTCGCTGTCTCGTACAAAACAACTTTGCATTGAGGCTTCGAATTGCTGACGTGGAGGAAATTAATCATGAACATATGCAGCCTCCTAGGAACTGGTGGTTATGTGTAGGAGATATTGACAGTTTTCATTTAGATTTGGATCAAGACAAACAACTGGAACTTTATAACAACGGCAAATTATCTGCATTGTTTTTGATTCAGTCGTGGATGCGACGTTTGAAAAGGAAGCAGTTGAATATTCCCAAAGATGAAATTTTGGAAGGAGACTGGAAAGCACCGGTTGATTTGTTATGGCAGGCTTTGAGTTTGGTGTCATTGACGGAAACCAAGCCAGTGTCCTCTTCGATGGAGAATGACGCCAATGAAAACAAAGCTGCGGTGGAAGAATATCGAGCCAAATTAGAATCGACTATTGTAGAACAATATGAAGAAAAGGGATTGGGTTCATTGACAGAAACACCTTCAGCAACGACCGCAAAGAAACTTTTAGAAGATGCAGAAGAGGAGAAAAGTTCACTTCAAGAGCAACTTGGTATATATGAGACAATTATTCAAGGAATTCGGGACCGTTTGCAGCAGCTTAGTATTTTATCAAAGTCAGATACCACGAAGGAAAACGATGAGCAAAAGGAGGATACAAAAGAGGAACATGTGGTACATCGAGATATGTAAATATAATCTATATTCTTTTCGAAGGCATTTTAGATAAAGTAGTTGCTTTGGAATGCCAGAGATGGCTCGGAAATCACAAACAGAACAAAACAGATTTTGGCTCTTCCTATCGCCATCCCAAAGAAAATCTTGTCGCAGAAGCACCCGTGTCCACGGGAAAAGAGAAGAGGAAACGTTGAAATTTCAACATGTCGTGGATTCGCATCCAGTCGTGTTGGCGCCAATTTTCATGATATTCACATCCTTCCTTTGCAGCACCAAGTTATGTTCAAGTTAAAAAAGGATGTGAGAGCAACTTTAAAGAAAGCAGAAACAGAGAATACAGAAAAGAGAAAACCAGGAGATAGAAGACCAAGTTCAGCTGCTCCCAAGACATGGCCTTTGGAGTCCGCCTCGAGTTCCGCACGGCAGACAACTAGTTTGAGCAACTCTCGGAAAAAGACTTCGGAAGGGAGAGTAGAAGAATATTTTCATAGAAAACAAGGACACCTTTGGAAATGGACAAACTATTTAAAAGGTTGGCAAAGGAGACTGTTTATTCTAGAAAACGGGATTGTTTCATACTATGAAGAGAAAGCCTCCAATCTGGAGCTGGTTCCTACACAAATAGAAACATTGGTTTCAAGTGGAAAGCTGTTGTGTCGAGGAAGGATAAACTTGTTGTTAGCTACGATTGTTCCTCATGACGTCGACGTTTGTAGATTCGCCATTGACCTTGGAAAAACAATTTACCACCTTCGAGGAGACACGGAAGAGGTTAGGGAACAGTGGTTGTCAAGTCTGATGAGGAGCCAAGCATTTCTGCAAAATCTTTTGAAGAGAAAGCCAAGTGAACTCTCTCTCAGACTGTCGAACAAATTTTCCGAAAAACGGGATGAAATTATTCCACAAAATTCTTTTCATCCTTCTTTAGCATCGAATGAAGATATGATGTCGTCTCAGGAACCCTGCTCCGAGGATTTAAGTCCAAGAAGCGATGAAATAAGAGAGTTGCAACGAATGAAACACGGTTTGCTAAATGAATTGAAGAGAGTTCAGTCCAAATTGGAAAGCACGATGCCAGTAAATAATACGGAAAGACTGGCGAAACTCATGATTGAGATTTTTGACCAGGAAGTCTCACCAGTGAACACTGACTCGAATAACGGAAACGATCGACGTGTAGTCGCTGCAACGCAAGGGTTTTCAGATTTAATAAGCTGGAGCATTTATGTCTTGGAGACAAGTCCTGAAACAGTTACAGATCAACAAGTTACCCATCAAAGCTCTACCAACTTTACTATATCGAATTCCTTGGATGCACCTTTTGATGAAGACTTGGACGATAAAGAAACAGAGTTAGAATTCTTCGATGCCGAAGCGGATGATTCAGATCAAAGTCGAGACGAACAGGTTTCCTCGTCTTTAACTCCTTTGAATTTAAAAAGTGTTGTTGCACAACAGCAACTTTCACACAGAAGAACAAAGTTACCTGTGCATCGCGGAGATATAAAAAGACCTTCGTTATGGTCAGTATTGAAGGATGCAGTTGGGAAGGATGTTTCTCGCATTTCTATTCCTGTTACTTTTAACGAGCCATTATCCTTTTTACAACGAATGGCGGAAGATATTGAGTATTCAGAGCTTTTGGATCAGGCTAGTGAGACGAACGATCCCTTCCAACGTTTGTTGCTTGTGTCTGCACTAGCTGTAAGTCATTATTGTTCTGCACAAGAACGCATTGCCAAGCCATTTAATCCTCTTTTGGGAGAAACATTTGAATTGTTGCTTCCTGAGAAAAATAATTTGAAGTTCATGAGTGAGCAAGTTAGCCATCATCCTCCCATTAGTGCATCGTTTGCAATGGTAGGTGCAGCTCTCCTGTAGTAACATTAGTGCTAACTCTTTGAAAGGCCGGTTCAGAAGAGGAACCTTCATGGACTTATTCAGCAGTTCATATGGTAGCCAACAAGTTTTGGGGAAAATCTATTGAAGTTTTTCCAACGGGACCTGTGCAAGTAACCATTCCTCGTTTTGGAGATTATATTACTTATGAAAAGGCAACCACTTGTGTCCATAATATATTAATTGGACGAGTATGGATAGATAACTATGGTGAGATGGTCTTGAAGAATCACACTACCGGAGACTATGCTGTTATAAAACTTCGAAAAACTGGTTGGCTTAGTGATATGAAGAATTTTGGGGAAGTCCGTGGGATTGTATATGATCGAAATGGAAATGTACAGAAGCGTATGTCTGGAACTTGGCATGATAGTCTCTATGAAGATTTGCCAAATGGTAAGTCCTCTTTGATAAGATTGGGAGTATTTTGAAACATGGAATGTTTTAGGAAAGAGACAGTTGTTATGGAAGGCTAGCAAGCGCCCTCCTCCTGAAGACTCGGGAGGATATCATTTTACATCCTATGCCATATTTTTGAATGAACTGACTCCTGATTTAGAAGCCAATATTGCTCCTACGGACTCTCGATTGCGCCCAGACCAACGAGCTTTGGAGAATGCTCAATACAAGTTGGCTTCCGATGAGAAGTTCCGTCTAGAAGAGAAGCAACGTGCAGCTAGAAAGGTAATACGTATTTGTTTTTTTCTTTTGTCAGAGAAAATTGATCTTTTGGATATATATATAGAAGAGAGAAATGTCTGGCGAGAGTTATTATCCTTGTTGGTTTGAACAAAAATGGAATCACTATTTACAAAAGAAAGAATGGACCTTTAATCATCAATATTGGCGCCATCGAGAAAGTCATGATTGGTCTAAATGCCCAAATATTTTTTAATACAAAACAGTTGGAACAACTTTTTCTGCTTTTTTCTGTTGAAATTTCTATTCTTCCATTTCCTTTTCGCCCATTTCAACTTCTTTGTCCAATTTGTGCAGTGCGGGACAACTCAGATCAGATGACAAGGAATCGTTTTATGCCAACCGTAGCCGTGAAAATAGGCCCCAACGTACCACTTCAAGGCGTCTCCTTTTGTCCTTTAAATTCACAAGAAGGTTCTTACTTTGCAGTTTGTGGTTCTCGCTATATTTCCGTTTGCCTTGCGAAACCAACTGGAGAAACTGTGATAGCACAAACTTATGAGGATGAAGACCCAGAAGTATGTTGCGCTTGCTCTTCTGTAAGCTTACAGTGTAATTTCAATGTCTTAGGAAGAATTCTATTGTTGTGCATGGACCAGTATTGTTGAAGACAAGACCGAATTGCTATTATTAGCTAGTGGACATAAGGGAGTAATTCGAGTCATTAATGTTTCTAAAGGCCACGTAGAACGTTCTCTCGTGGGTCACGGAAACTCGATCTATTGTATTGCGGTGCATCCTCGTGATGGTTCTCTTATTGCGTCCGCAAGCGACGATGAGTCGGCTCGCTTATGGAACATAAGAACAGGAGCTATGGTTGCTATATTTGCTGGTCATTATGGTCACCGAAGTCCCGTTTTACACGTCGATTTTGACCCTTGGGGCGAAAAGTTAGTTACCGCTGCCATGGACAAGGGAATCAAGATATGGGAATTGAAGCACTGCCAAAACGAAATAGAAAAGAGTCACTATTGTGCAAATAATCAAAGTCCTGATGGTTATTCTATTGTTGATGAATCACGCAAGCGACAAAGAATCTTCAAGCCTCGGTTTGTACAGCTTCCATTGTTTTCCACATTTCTGTTGCACCAAAATTTCGTGGATTGTGCCAAGTTTGTGGGACAGTTTATTGTCTCCAAAGGCACGAGCAATCGTATTTTATTTTGGCAACCACAAGCAGATGATCCTGGTAAGAAAACTCAAGGAATTGCATCTACAACTAATTTTATTTTTATTCTAGCTTTGTTGCCATGGAATAATCAGTTTACTGTATTGGCTGATTTTCCTTTACCAGATAGTGACACATATTTTCTTCGTTTTGGACTCAACACGGAACGAACATTACTTGCTGTAAGTCATTGCCTCAATTAACATGGAAATGCATATACGATAAAAAAATTTGGTTTATGTATAGGCTGGAAACAGAGCCGGAGCGATTCTTATATGGAATATTGATGAACTCAAATCAAAACCTTGCGAAAAACTACATATTTCTGAAAAGTAAGCTCATGAAGAAAAGATATTGTGTGGGATTTTCTTCTAAGATATTTCCGACGTGTGTGTGTGTTTGTGTATAGACCACCGATATCCGAATGTGCATTTTCACCCGATGGAAATATTCTCATCGCAGCTAGTCTTGATGGCAAATTTTATCGTTGGGATCGTCCAAAGATGCCAGAATGACTGGTTACTGCACCAGAAGATTTGGCTGACGAAGAAGATTGGCATATTTTTCTGCTTCCACTTTTCTCATGTAATTCAGTGCTCTTCTTAAACGTGCCGATGCTGCCTTGCCGATAGAAGATTCGTTTCCCATACGATTGGTTACTTGTTGTACATGTTGAATAATATCGACGAAAAACTGTAAATGAATATCCATACAACCATTTTCATACAGATTCATACTTGCATTGAGAACATCGACAAGTAACAGCGATCGCTCTTCCAACGATAGACAGGACTTGGCACAACGAAATGCACGTTCCAAACAAGAAAACGTACGACTTGCATCCATCAGCCAAGGCGTCCAAAACAGTTGTGCACATGCACACAAAGCCAAACACTGATCCGCTCTTGTCAACAATTTCGCTGCATGTTTCACTGCTTTGGAACATAAAGTGTCATAATTATCAGGTTCTAAACGATAAACGCAACGCAACGTCCCAATAATAAGTAAAAGCGTAGAAAATTGGACTCGCGAGTCTGCAATTTCTTCTTCATACAAAAGATAAGCTCTTGCAAAGAACTCGTATAAAAGCTAGGATCATTATTATTATTATTATTACAAGCATTGCGCAACTGCTTACCGTATCGTTATTATTACGAAATGCACATTCGTTCACTGCCAAAGCACCTTGAAGATATAAATGTAAACTTGTCACCACATTGGACTCACTAAGTGAAGAAAGGGTTTCTAAAGCAAACTCAAAAATATGTTGTGCACTATTCTCGGCAGACTCGGAGTTGTTATCCGATAGTGATGCGCTGTTCGTTTCTTCCTTGTAGCGACGATGAGCCAAACGCAACAGAGCAAACGTCAAAGGTGGCAAAGTAATACAAGTTCTTCTCGGTCCACCTCGATACAAATATCTTCTTACAACTCGGTACAATCCAAATAAACTACTGGAATCCGTTTCATCCAAAAGATATACAATTTTGGCCACCAAAAGTTGAACTTGTTCGAAATATCCCGAATCATCTTCTGCTACACGAACTTTGGTAGTGCTCACTTTTACTACTTCTCTAGGTAAATGTGCATGAAAAGGATGTATTTGTGTCAAGTTGGCATTCTTTTGAATCAATTCCGTTTCTCCAGGAGACTCTTCCACTAGTGGACGTATAAATTCGAATAATTTCTCCAACGTTTCTACTGCACCGATACATGGCCTACCATACCAACAAAATATAAAGGTATATAAATATACGATTCCTTCTTACCTATACTCGTTTTGATTCCTCAACAAACTTGCTGCCACAAATCGTTGCATTTCCAGTCTCAAAAATGAAAGCAACGAAGAAAAATTTCCAAGTCGAAGCGTCATCGTAATGCTTTTATATTCTTCCAACGGACTCGTCAACAATCGCACGATTAATCTCTCTTCTGGGGAGCCTTCTTCTAAAATGAGCAAGTTTTTCCGCATAGTCGACGATTCATCCGATGCATAGGAAGACTTGTTGTTTTGGAAGGAATGATTGCTTCTCAATGCGTCGATAGCAAAACCTAATAGCGTATCGACGTATTCTACTTGTCGTGGATATGCTTTCAAAGTAAACAACGTCAACGAAAGTAACGTGGATAAGATATCCAATAAGCTCAACGAATTGCCTTGTGAACTCAGAATATTTGGCAAATGTCTCTCCAATGCCAAAAAGGTTCCACTATCTTCCACCAACTTTCTATTTTCCTCAGACAAGGTTGCAAATTTGGCAAAACGTTCCGCTAAACCTCCAATTACTTGCCGAATACTAACACCAGGAATAAGTTTCATGCACATGGTCAAAAATTCTGATAAAGTCTGTAAGTGATATTCGTCAGGAAATGCTTGAACAACACAATCTGCCAAATATTCTTGTGCCATTGGATCGTGACAGGAACAAATTTGTTGTGAAATGGCAGGAAATATGACACTGGAATATAAAGATACCGTCAAATCATTTAAATGTGCAATTGTGGAAATATTCAATCCAACCAAAGTTTCTACTTGTCTTCTTTCCTCGCTTCTTCTTAAACGTTCCTTATTGACTTCATATTGCATTCTAATCCACAGTCTATTGGCTTCTTCAAAGTTCCACAATAGAAATTCGACTGCTTCCGTAGTAGTTAGACCCGATTCCGTATCTGAAAGTTTACTTCGCAATATTTGGGTAAAATATCCACGAAGAAAGAGACCTTTTAAAGGATCTTGAACACCTGCACACATTTCCAAGAGATCTTTTAATATACTTTTGGTAAGTGTTCTTTCTACTCCCATGTAAACAGCACCAGCAACCACGAGCAAATAAAGCCTTGAAACAACGTGAGGAGTTTCCTGAACTTGTTCATACAATCTCAAAGCAGTTACTTTGTTCTTCTTGACTTGATCGAGAAAGAACCACTCCAAGTGCCTGAGTTCATTACTTACTGCCAAATACAGCTCATAATATAAGCGAGGGTGTATAGTAGGAACAATACGCAAGGCTTGTAATACATCCGCTGCTCTACTCAATACTTGTTCCAAGTCATCTTTTTCCATAGCCTGTCTTAAGAGCACTGAGTTTTTTCGTAGTTCTTGAGCGGTTTCTCGCATTCTTTTCTGTTGTTCTGCAAATTCCGTAGCAACGTCGTTTTCCTTGTTCTTATTGTCATCCGTGTTGTTGGTGCCTGTTGTTGTTGTTGGACTAGGTCTATCTGAACTATTTGCTATTTTGGACAAGGCACTCAACGATGCTGAGCGTCTTTTCAGAGCGTCGTTCCTACGATGTACATTATAAGAAGAACCAGAGCGTCTTAAATCTCCTTTTGCTTTCCCAGTTGGCTTCTTCCTTGTATTATTTACAGTGCTCGGTGTTGATGGTTCCATCTTTCATTCCCTCGACATAACCAAACTTGGGAATTGTTCCAAAATGAATGATTTCTGGTCATTTCTCATGAGAACAGCTGACAACTCCACGAGGCAACGCTGATGATTTACAAAGAAAGATATTATCTTCAATACCAAAAAATATCAATTCTCCTCTTATTGAACCACAAATAGATAAAGGTTCCCAAGGATGACAAGTAAAAGCAGTTACTTCCGTTCCTAATGTTTCTATCGTCGTGCAATGTTTCCCACTTATTGCATCGAAAGAATACAACTTGGAGTCTAAAGCATACAACAACGTTTTGTTATCCCAAGCGACGGATATGGATTTCCCTGAATATTTCATTTTTCGTTGGTTGGGAAGACAACTACAGTACAATGAATGTACGAGATATCCCGTCAAAGTATCCCATACATGAACATTTCCTTGAGTATCCAATGAACTTGCATATCGACAATTCCATAAGAAATGAATGGATTGAATACTCGATGAATGAGCACGATGCATCGCAACTGGAGAATGTTCTTGAGGCATTGGAGATGAAATATAGTCTCTTTCTATCTGGTTCCAAGCATCGTCTATGTCATCATATTTTCTCTTGACTAGAATATTATTCTTCTTGCAAGTATAATTAGTAACAAAACGACTCGAAGGGCACCAACTCAGTTTTCCTTGCACATTTTTATCGACAGAACGACTCATTGGTGCAACGAGGACTGGAGGATTGCAGTTCCAAATAGAAGAATAACGAAAAGGATTCATAGTAACCAATCGATTATTCGGTGGCTGAGGTTTTCTGCAATCTACCAAACACAAGTCACCATCAAAAGTTCCAGCAGCTAAACAATAATCAACATTGGGACACCACTCTACACAAGAAACTCCACAGTTCCAACCTTCTCCTCTCAACTCTCCAACTGCTTTCTTACCAACTCGAACATCCAATAAAAGTATCTTTTTATCCGAACTGAGAGCCAATAGTGGCTGCATACAACTGACAGGACAAACTGCCATGGAATAGATGGGCACATCTGAATATTCTATGACTTGTTCTATAGCAAACAAGTTGGTGTCCCATATAGAAACACTACTTTTCCTACCCAAGTGTTGAAGAGAGAAAAACATTCCATTGTCCAAAGTGTACCAAAACAAAGAAGAGACACTTGTGTTTTCTAGTCCAGAGGAAGAAGGATGATGATGAGATAGACAAGGAAGTTTTGTTCTCTTCTCTATAGAATAAGGAAGCAAGTCATACAAGTAAATAGAGCCATCCTTTTCTCCACTTAGTATATAACGACCTTCTGCCAAGTCTATATCTAAAGCAGTCACAGTAGAAAGAGAATTCGCATCTTTATCGACAACTACATCTTCTAAACAATGTAGTTTATGTGCCACTTGAAACTTGTCTATCAAATAATAATAAGAGAATATTCTTTTCCAAGCAGATGAGCTCTGTTGTTGTAAGGAATCCAACAAAGGACAAGTCTCGCGATGTTTCCTACGCATCCAAAGAAATGTCACAGTTGCTTTGTCAACTTTCTGCTTTGGCTTTCTATAGTCTTTATTTATTAGCAGAACCTCTTCAAGTATGTTGTTTTACAGGAATTCGACTTTCAAAAGCTCTCATGATACCTCTGGTTCCTGCAAGAGATGATGAAAGTAACCAACTGTGGTTGATTCCCGATCCTTTGAAAGAGTTGCCAGGTCCTCGTTTCTTTACTGTTGCAGATAGTGGTTGGTTGAAATATCACCTTGAAAGTAAGTTGTATTCACTGCTATCATTAGAAGAATGGGATGACAAGTGATGATATATCAAGGTCCTCCTTTGATTCCCAAGTTGAAAGAAGATATCTCGTTACATCCGGATATTTTAGAGCTCGTTCGTGAAGCACAATGGAAGTCGGTTGTTCAAAATGTACAGTTGCTACTCGAGAAAAAGAAAGCTTCCTTTGACTTTTCTCTGGACAACAACTCTTGTGTGGATCTGGTACTGAGATTGGGCGATCCACAACAACAAGAACAACCACTTGCAAAGGATGACGAAATAGCAAACGTTTGTAAAGAAAAGAATATTTATTATCGACACTTGTCCAAGAAACTTGATGTCTTGGAACAGCTTACCAGTCATAATAATGGTTGGATGATGGGTTGTTTTCGTAGTTATGGGACTTGTCAACTATTGGCTGAAATAGAAAAAGCAAATCACTTGGAAACAGATTAGGCATCAAGTGTATTTATGAAGCATACAAGTGAGTACTAAAATATCGAATGACATCCAAACAATTGCTCATCTGTTCGGCATGTTCATCAGGTATTTCCACTTCAAATTCATCTTCCAAAGCAATCAAAAGTTCTACGGTATCCAAACTATCCAATCCCAAGTCCTTTTCAAAATCTGCTTCTCGATGAACTTTACTAGGATCCACCTAAATATCCATACAAATACACACCACACATAACCGTTTTGTCAACGATCCAACTCCATACCAAAACTGTCTATGCTACATATGCCTACCTTTTCAAACAACTTCACAACTTCCAATACTCGCTCCGTAACTTGTTCAGGATCCATATACACGTTTTTACTAAAGGCTATGCCAGAACCTAACGAAAAGGCTTCTAAAGGTTTGGGTTCCCAAGAAGTACAATAGGATCGCAAAAAAGTATTCCAATTGGGTTTTCTCATCTCATATTTACTGTCATAAATACTAGTCGAAGCTCTTTTCCAAATATTTGTTTTTGTGGTTGCAGTTGTTACCGCACGAACCAACCACCAACCGCCTCTTCTCATCATCCTCCCAACACCCAAACGCTCTTTCAAACATTTTTGTGTTCTCCTCTTCTCTTTCTTCTCAATAACAATCCAGCCAACTCTCTTATCATAACTGCAGAATCATTTCTTTCTAAATCAAGCAATAATTGTTTCTCTGCTTTAGAAAACTCTCTCGGATAATCTTGTAAAAGCAACTGCAGTATTTGCAACAATAATTTACGAACGCTTGTCTTGGGATGTTTCAAACGAGAGAAAAACTTATCCACTGCTTCATGTTTGCATAACGACTCTCGAATTCTGGCAGATAAAAAGAGGAGTCGAACGTAAGAATCCAACATATATTCAATCTCGTTTTGACCCAAAGTAGTTACGAGATGAACAATCCTTCGAATATTCTTCTCTCGCAATAAAATGGACTCCACTTGACTAGGTTCTCGTTCCAATAGTTCAACCAAACTACTTCCAGCTTTTGCTTTGTCCTTGCCAGGAACTGCCGAGAGCAAATCCAAGAAAAATTCTACTCCATTGCTCTTCAATAGCAACTCGACAACTTTTCTGGAACGAACAGTAGCAAACCAACACAACATTTCTACACTTTTGGTCGTTTCTATACTAATAAACTTGATTCCATTGGCTGAAAATAGAATTCCACTATGTCTTATAATGGATTGTAGAATAGGTATAATTCCATGTATGGCAGCTTCTTCCTTTCCTTTCGGACTGGCTAAACATAAATAATACAATGAAAGCAAAGTATGTCTTCGACAAGGATCACTTCCACTAACATCACACAAAGTAGAAAGTACTTGAATGAGAACTTGAATAGCTCCACATTCCTTTTGCAACATTTCATGTGTTTCCGTATTGCGACATAAAGTTTCAAAAATAGATAAACAAGCTTCCAGACAGTTACCTTTCAACTTGGATAATAACTGACATAAAGAAGATAATACTTGAATGGAATGAAAGTGGGTTCTTATAGTTATATCGGACTGTTCTCCTTGAATAAACAAACTAAACTTTTCTAAAATATGAAGAGAGAGAAGAATCATTTCATCCTGACTCAAACGAAGAATAAACCCAACAAATCGTTCAATAAATCCATATTTTGCCATACAACGACACCACTCGCGACCAAAGGAATTACACCACTTTTCAGTTACGAAAAAAAGTGCCTTGAGTGTTCCTAAAAGATGTTTGTCCAATATGTTCACTTCCTCAAAGAATGTGGATAAAATACGTGGTGCTCCACGACAAGCAAAAAACATTAAAATATTCTCTTCTCGTTCGGAAAGAATCACAGAGATCAACTGAAAAGTTAAACTGCGAACTTGCTCCGATATTCTCGAGTCTATCAATTTGATCGCAATAGGAAAAAATCCCATAGAACTTAAGAATTGACCTAAATCTCGAATATATTCCGAACGAATCGTTTCTTGTCCATCAAAACAACATAAGACATGTAACATAAGTTGTAATACAAACTCCAACTTGTGCTGTTCACATCGAGGATAATCTAGAATCTCCAACAACAAAGAAAATGTGCCTTCACTAGTAAAAAAAGTCGATAAATTGGGAAAACTACTTAATAACGATAAGAGTTCCGAAAGACAGTGTTTGCGAGTTTCCATCGAGTTTTGTTCATCAAACATGCCAGAAAGTAACTTTAATGCTTTCTCCTTTGCCATCAATGGCTGCTCTTCTTGATGATTGGAACTACGAACATTCAACCACGCCATATCATCTTCCAAATCTTCAACAACATCGTCCAATTCATTCGTACCTTCTACTGCTATCGAAGAATCCAAAGATTGCTGCAGTTTTTGCCACAAGTATTGAGTGACATCTATTCTATCACTATTGGATACATGTGGTTGATCTGCACTATTCGATACAACATCATTTGTAAATAAGTCATCAAAAGTCTCCTCTTCATCTTTGGGCTCTTCAAACTGTTCCAATGAGGTACTTGGAGCATTCTTGATAGGATGCTGTTGTTGTGAAGATACCAATGTAGACTGCTGTAATAAAGTAATTGTTTCTTTCTTAAGAGAACTTGTAGATTTGTCAAAGGCCAATTGTTTGGATTTTAGTATCCATCGATGACTCAATAGTTCCTTAGCAGACACACGACTGGAGACATCCTTGTTAAAGCATAAAAGTAGAAAATCTTCCAATTCTGAAGAAATATTAGGAGGAAGAGGAGGACGTTCATCACTAACAATATGGAAGAGAGCAGACATCGCAGTGTATTCAGAGTAAGGAGGAGAGCCCGTAAGAAGTTCTACAACTGTACATCCAACACTCCAAATATCCGAGGCAGTACTGCAGCCAGAAAGCTCTATAATTTCAGGTGCCATCCAATAAGGAGTCCCAACGACTTCTACAGGATTATTATTCTTGGAAGATATTTCATCCAATCTTGCTGCAACGCCAAAATCTGCAAGTTTTATAAGGCCTTCTTTTGTATTCAATAGATTGGCGCCTTTAATATCTCTATGAACGACACCTTGTTCGTGAAGATACACGAGACCTTCCAATACTTGTTCGACATAAAAAGCTACAAGAGATTCCGGTAGAGAACTAAACTTGTTGACGGTCTTCGCAAGAGAACCACCTTCTACGTATTCCATAATAATATTGACATAGTCGTCTTCCTTTTCCTCATAAAAGCCAACATATTCCACAATATTCTTGTGCTATCGAATAGCATAAACCAAAGCAAAGAAAATAACTGGTACTTACTTGCAAATTTCTCAACAACTTAATTTCCGACTTGAGAGAGTTTACTTCATCTACCGGAATTCCCTTGGTAGGCAGCTGTTTAATAGCCACAACTCTACCGCTTTCCAAGTCAAAGCCTTCAAACACCGCCCCATATCTTCCTTTTCCTATACGTTCTCCAAGTACCTGCATTACTTGTCAGTTCTAAGGTGAACACTTGGTTTCTTCACTTACATATTTATTTCCAACTCGTTTGTGATGATGGACAAAGCGACTAGAATTGCTCATTTGAATTCCTGGCTGGGAAAAGGAACAATTTGCAATAGAATTTTGCGCTGCTTGGTGGACAACAAAACTTGTCATACTTTATCCAAGGTTGTTGGTGAAGAATGCAAGTGAACACGCAGCAATTAGCGAGCGATTACTAGTAACATATAAATCGTCGACTAGGGTTCGTAGTTGTTTCACCGCCATGAAAGCGCATTACGTGGAGCATTTCTACAACATTCTTTCAAAAGGAAGAGATGCAGGAGGACGGCCTCAGCGCCAAGAACCACGGAATCTTTGCACAGCCAATGAATGCGACTATTTAGATGCCTAGCAAAGTTCGAATTCCAGACTCTAGGGATACCCATGCTTTTTGTATAGAGCTTGGTTCTTGCTCCACATTGAAAGAACAACTAGAAACTTTCCTCATTCGCATGGAAACTTTGCTAGTTCCTGTGGAATGTGCAGTCCAATAAGAATTCGAGGCTCTAATTCTATCCATGCTTTTTGATACAGAATAGACAACGGGAATCTCTCATTCCTATTAAGTCTTCACTATGTCACGTGACTTGTGTGCAGCTGAATGACTCGGATAACAACAGCAGTGATTCACGCACTCAGTATTGGCTCAAAAATCATCTCGATCTTTGCCATACAACGCCATCTCTCCAGAAAGTTCCAAATGTTCATTTTGTTCCTAATAGTAGAGCTGTCTTCAAGGAGAATATGATTGCAGACTTGCCTTTTTGGTAATCGACATAGAAGGGACTGCTGTTGCTACTCCTTTACTAAGACATGTGCACTCTCCATTTCTCCCTTCACTATCTTGTTAGTCATGATGATCATTCAAAGGTTGCTTTCGACCAATCAAGTAATCCATGAGAAAGGTTTCCAAATGTTTTTTGCAGTAAACAATTTCTTGATTGGGGCTGCCTGTTATGACCATTGCTAAGCAAAATGTCCTCAACTGTCTCATTATTGCCCCATTTGTTTCTACTACGTATGGAAGAGGGACTCACGCATTGTATTACATAGATAGAGTTACAATAAGTTCAAATTGCTATGACCTTTTCGTAAAAGAAGTGGCTATAAGCCATTAACGTGAATAACTACTGATAGTCCTTTTAGCAGTAAAGGTGCGTATCCAAGTGCAGACCAATACGAAAGAGGTTGTTTGTCACTCAGTATTGATGCCGTGTGGGAAATGAGCAAATGGATGGCATCTTTCATTGGCTCTATTGTACAAAGATTCTAGAGTTGCCCCTTGCTATACATAATCTTGTTTTCAAAATGCGATTCGCTAACCTTGTTCCATCTTCACTAAACAATGACAACTTTGTCTAAGTGTACAATAAAATTCTCACACCGATAGAAATTTTCACTATAAAAGATTCACGGAAGGCTTGCAATTGATGAACAAGTTCCTTTTGTGGCCTAATTTTATTTTGGTCACAAGTGTCTGCCACTCTATGCAGTCTTTGTAAAGCAACATCCTTGTCGTTCTATATTAAAAAATCAACTGTATACTCGACACTCCTCTGCATTGCAGGACTACGTGAAAATAGAAGCAGCTAACAAGTTTCATCAGCTAGTTTCTCTCAATTCTTATGTTTGAATACGCCAAACCCATTCTTCACCATAATCGAACATTTATTTGGTTCAAAAATGCATGCATGCGTGTGCTCTCTTTCGTTATGCTTTTTGTTTCCTCGAGTATTATGCCTTTTGAACTTAAATGGTACAGAATCACGAACTGTTTAGAAATGCTATTTATTTCAAGGTCTTCTCATCTCTCTGGTTATATTATTTCTTTGGTTTTGCGCTTGTTTGAGCACAGAACTTTTTGTTGTGGTAACTGCTCCATTCAACAAGGTCTTCTTCAGTGTTTCTTATTGCCCGCCAATTTGACACTTTCAGCACTACCACGTGTTTACATACGTAGGCTCTTACCTTGGCTGGCTATTGAAAGAATCACAAAGTGTCAACTACAAAGCACAAGTTGACTCAAGTCGAAGGCACCAGAAGAGACCCCTTTATGTAACTGTGTAGTCATTTTATGGAATACATCTTGACAGTGCATATTGTTAGGAGGCATTCTAAAACAGCAGAACCACCAACTAAAATTTCCATTAGTGGTTTATGGATCAAAGTTAACTTCAACGATTGAAAATTCAATATAGACAGAGGTAAAACTAGGAGTGAGTAGGAGTAGCACCTGTAACTGCTCCATTTATCTTTGCAAGACAGAACCAAACAGTAACCTCCTATGAGATATTATGCACTCCTTAAACAACTAAAATGTGGAATATTCCTTGCAGCATTTTTAGTGTAGGCGCTATGGCATCGGAGTCCTCGGATACAAAGTCACTCAAATGAACCAAACGTGGCTTTATTGCCGCGAAACTCGAAACAGAGAAATGCTATCAAGTTGTAAAACTTCATATATTACAATTTGTTTATCTCATGTCACACAACCTGTTCTTGTCTTGCTTGTCTTTTCGGCTGTAGAAATTTGGAGTAAAATATTTGTAGGCTTGAAAAAAGGTTACACAGGTTTATCCTTGTTTCTTTCAACACTGCGACTAGGAAGTCACAAGTCAATTTGCAAGTGGTATCTCGCAACCGTGTCAGAATGCTATCAGAATGGATAGGCACTCGAAGGAGTCAAAAGTCAGGACAGTAAGACTCTAACACAGAGAGAAAGAAAGTTTTAGAAGTGGGCAAATTTGCTAAAGCGTTATGGTTCGGACAAATGAAGGCAGGAAAATATATTCGTTTTATTTTTACTATTTGGGAGGTACCTGAACTCTTAGAAGCGCTTATCAAATACATGTTATTCCCATATTTCGTATCTACCAACAAATTTGAACAGGAAATCGTGGCAGAATTCGTATTTTGACTCATTTAAAAGTTTTTGCAAATTGTTCCACCATAAAATTCGAAAATTTTTATCCTTATTATTCGAGTGAAAGCTTTCTAAAACTTGGCCAAATTCGTCCTTGAATACTTCAGACACATCTTTGAAGCTTCTGCAACTGTTTGTTACTGTGACTATTTCGTGCCACGGAATATCGACACTGCATTTCAAGTGGATATTGGATACATACAGTCCATTTACAAAAATAACTTTGTAGATATGTTATAAAGTTACTGTGCGAAAATAAAAGCAAAAAATTTCACTGATTTCAATATTTGTATCCTTGTTGCCCTTTGTATCCAAGTCCCATTCTTATAGGGATGGTGCATGGAGAAACACTGCCTAGTTTCTTAGTGATGAAAGCGCCAACTTCTTAGGTTCATTGTGCCGATTGCACCCATACAAGACGATATTGAAGAAGATATCATGGATGTTGGAACGGAAAAACTTAGAGTGTCAAGAAATGCTCTTAATTGGCTTTCATATGCATGAGTGGATAGTGCACTTCCATTGCGTTCCTTTGTGTAACAAACGAAACTTTGAGTTACTCCTTTCGATCAATAATTACTGAGTACTCGGTTTCGAGGAAACAACTAGAAGACTGTTTATTCCAGTGTAAATGACAGGTGTATTATTCCATTACAGGAATAAGGACCGTTAAGACAGCTAGCGGCTGTCTATACAGCGACATTCAACTCTGAAGTTTCTTCAGATTCTGTCCGTTTGACCGGACGTCGACTTTGTGATTTGTGCCTCCTTCGTACTTTCTGCCCAACATCTATAAATGGCTTCATCTTATCAGGAAAGTTGTCAAAAGTAAGAAATTCTACAAACTTCGGAGCGCTACCTGCTTTCACATTTCTTTTCGTCAATAAAGTCACGTACAAAATAGATATTCGTTCTCGACAAGATATGCCTTTAGAGTCTATTACCTCGAAGTCCACTATACTTTTCTCGGCATTATGCACAGGCGACACTTCAAAGGTCTCATCAAAGAGTAAATTTAGCAACGAAGCAAGGGGAACGCTTTCACCAGATTTCTCAAACGACAGCTCCAACTGCGCTGAGTCTCTATTATGAGCTGGAAAAGATGAAACAGAAACCTTCATAAGGCACAACTTCCAACTACCGTCGGTCATATCTACGTAGGCGTAATCAAAGCCAGGAAAATTTTTGATGAATTTTATCCAGCAACTCATCCTTATGCTCGATAGACGTCTATCAAAGTACTTTCCATCAAAACGAAACAAAACGTTGGATTGCAAATGGATCGTTCGTTTGCTTACTCGTGAATGAGTCTGGATTTCTGGACGAAAACGCAAACACAAACCCAAAAATAGCTCTTCAAAATATTCACCTCCACCAGCACCCTTCATTCGAACTTCCTTCAACTTCTGGGACAGTTCAACTAGACGACTGTCTGAGAAGTACAATTGCGTGAAAGTATCAAAAAGAATATCGCGCGCAGCACTGTTGTAAAATTGCAAAGATCTATCCTTGAAGGTTATCAGAAAACCTCGACGTCGATATGCATTATCACAAATTGTAATTCTCGCGATCTCTGGGCCAAGAAATAACTGGTAGAGCATTTCGGCAAAATCTGCCTTCTTACTATCATTCAACGAATCAACATATTCAAATTGTCTCCTTTTCATTGCGTTAGAGATATCTGCCTTGAAATTGTTAGCCACTTCCTCAAAGCCAAAATCGCCAAAAGCATTTGTCGAATTGGTCAGTATCCCTATCATGCGCGGACCCAAACCAGTCAAATCTACCACTTCGTTCCTCTTATCCTTTAAGTTAGGATAATCACTTAACATTTCCCACACTGCAAATTCTTCTAGGCTCAATGGTTCCACATATTGTATAGAAATTCATATCCACTAGGTAGCTTGTTTTCGAACTCGTGAAGTTGAGAACCTGCCATTACAAACTTACAATATCACTATGCCCAGTTAATGATCAAAACGAAAGAAGAGCATGTACTTACGGTACTAGACCATGTTGGACGGGCGTAAAACTCAAAGAAGGGCAACCAACTATTAGGATCACTACCAAATTTCTGCCAAAGCACGTTATGTTTGTCAATGATCAGCAAGTTTCGTGGTTTCATATTCATGAATTTCCGTCTAAGTTCACTACAAAGCTCAAGGTCACCCTTAATTAAAGCGTAATATGCGACAAATTTTGTTGGGGCATCGTTTAAGAAAGCATAGCGAGGCCTCCAAGAGTAAAACGGAGCTAAGTTGTCCAAGATACTCGAATTCATAAAAAGCAACATTGCCGCATACTAACAAGCAATGGATTTGTGCTCAGATTCCTCCAGGAGTAGAGCTCCCGTATTTCCGATGTACTGCACTGGGATTCCAAAGTGTCGGGCAAAAACAGCGATGAGATAAAGATATATACTCTTGCCTAGCCCACTAGCTGCAGATAAAACACTCAATTAGCGTCTGTTTTCATCATCCACCAGAGAATCCTCTCTCAAAAAAATTCCTAGATATTCTGCTGCCAGACTTTTTCAAGGGAAAATCTTCGCCGAACTTTTTTGGCAACAAAAGTGAAGAAGCAACTTCCAGTGATGATTTTCCTCCGTAAAAAATTCTTCGCCGCCAATTTCAACCTTTTTCCCCAGTAACTCTGAAACTTTAGTTTCCAAACTCTCTACCGAAAGGCTGGGGTCGTCTTCCAACCAAACATTGACATATTTTTTGTCAATTTTCATACTGTCAGGGATAAAAACCTTAGTCCAGTGAAAACTTGACGACTCAGCAACCTTTTTACTCTTGTCATTTTGTACTGAAGCAATAAGTTCACAACATCGAATATGCTTGTACTGGTAAAGGAGGCTCCTTCGGTTGGACAGAAGGCGGCGAACATAAAAAACCCTTTCACCCCTGAAAGGACTTTGCGTTTGACAACTCAAATTTGCTTCAAACTTGGAAGTAAAGCTACTTTGAAAAGTCCACGTCAAGTGAAAAGACAAGGATAAGCGACTGTACGACATGGCAACCAACTCGGACCGTGATTTGATAACTTATGATGTCACTTCTAGCATTGCTGCAGCTTTTCGAAGAGTCGTTCCTGAAAAAGAATTGAAGAAGAACCAGGTGAGAACAACGAACTTCAAGCTTCCAAAAAAGGAAAATACGGTATTCAGAGTGGATATAGTGACGAAGATTATGTTTGTGATAGAGTGTCTTAAATACGTTGAAAGGCTCTCTTGTTGCGCAGAAAGCTGAAAGGAAGAGTTGCTTGTTTAAACACTGCCTTGTTTGCTTGCTTACCATTATATACATGTTTGGTTTCATCATGGCGAGTATGTAATCCAACAACTCTGAATCAGTTTTGTATGTTCCAAGTTTGACGCAAATGAGTACGACAAAAGCGTCTTGAATTGCGCAGTCTTTTAAGAATTTCTACGCAATATGGTCGCGACTTTTACTAGTTAGATATTGAAGCTGGTTGAAAGCTACTCGAGAGTCTTGTTAGAAATGATAGCAAGCTTCCTTTTAGAGTGGTTTTGAAACATTGGTGCAACATCCGCCAAATAAAATATCGACATCAATTGCTACATTGTCATTCTGTGACGTTATATATTGTGCTCAAAAACCAAAGTAATTTCCTTGCCATTCCATTCTCGAAAGTTTTGCAACGACGAGGAACATCGTAGATTCATGTGCTATTGATAGATAAAGAAAATTCGACAAATAACAAAACAAAGTATATTCACTCAATCGACAACAACTGTATCTTTGTGGGATCTCCACAAAGTTCTTCAAAGACACAAATGTCATTACTAGTGGAGATGATTGCTTTGGGAACAAAATAATATTGTTGGCTATAAAAGCTACTGTGATCTTCAACTATTGGAGTTCGAGCAAGGCTCTGTTCCTTTTCGATGTACTCCATGATCCAGTAACGGCCCAAGCAAAAATTGTTCCAGTACAAAATTCCTTTCGACATACACTTCATGTCCAACAGTAATCCATATTTCATCTACACATAGTCACTTGAGACATTGCAAGATTTCTTGAACAAAGTTTACCTCTTGAACGTTATTGGCGTCAAGTTCAATCTTAGTTTGCCAAAGCTGGGGCCCAACCTGGAGACAAGGCGTTGTTGCAAATGAAATGCTTGGAGTACTCTCCTTGCTTATGAACAACGCTGAAGCAGTCCACTTGGATTCGAATGCCGCGTGAACAGTTTCTAATTTCCCCTTTGGAGTTGCCAACTGAAAGCTCATGATAGGTTCGCAAAAGATACCTTTCCTTTCTTGTTCCATTCTACCATTTTCCCAAAGCTGAAACTCTCCTTTGATAAGACCTAGAGAGCAAACCAAAATAGCTACTTCAAATGAATACGTTCCATTCTTATCCATTTCAATTTCTGTTGAAGGAAAGTCTTCCAACTCGAAAGATTTGTAAAAGCCGCTCCTCCTTCCAGTGAATCTCTCATCATAGCATGGACTCTTACAGGAGCCAATGTATTTCTGATTCAAAAAGACATGAACATAATCAGCTGCTTCTAATTTTACATAAATTCTTCTGCATATAAACTTTGCCTCTCCTTGAAACGGACAAGAAATAGTACCAACTCCCATGTACCACATGTAATCTGTTCGATCTTGAGTTATATGAAGCATATCAGGAATGCATGGAAATGCAAATTCGATATGATGCTTTTCTTTCTTCTCTTTGCGCGGGATTGGAATTTGCATAGATTTCCATTCACTGGTTGTATAGGACAGCTTACGGTAGGTTCGCTGAGAAATGCTATAAATACTGTCTGAGGAGTCAAATATTTCTTCGTGGTTGAGGTAGATTTTCACGGAAAGCGACCTGAGACAAACTATCTTCCCTCCAACCGACACATATGCTTGAGATCTTTGATCATTGCAAATAAAGTTGCATTCGTCTCCCGATTTCGTGTCTTTCCAACGATACGAAATCACATTGGGAGTCAGTCTTTCCACTTCTGGTTCCTCTTGCGACACGAGAATATATTCCAATTTGGAAATGTTATAATTAAGTCTTTTGAGTCGTTCATATTTCTCTGTTGGCCGTCCATAAGAATCGACTGGAGCATCAAAGTCATATCCTGTTGTTTGCCCATACATGGCTAAATTGCCAAAATGTGTACCTCCATGAAACATGTAATAATTCATTCCAGCTCCACCTTGAGCTATAAACCTTGCAGCTGCATAAATAACATCCTAGGGAAAGCAACAATCTCTGAATCAGAAACACGAGAGAGAAACTGCAAACATACATCCGTCGGCCTTAAGCGATGTGCTCCACGCCAAATGTTATACCTATATCACATGAGCAACAAATTTCTCACGCTAGATTGTTGGCTTACCAACCAATCCAAAATTCAGTCCAAAGCATAGGTTGATTAGGATTGAGGGCTTTCAAGGCTTCTATTCTTGTGTGTCCATAGAAGTCATTTATGGTTTCAATGGATTCTTGGATACTCGCAACTCGAAAGAACTCGTCGTCCTTTTTCGTTAGCCATTCTGACGCTCCTTCTGAGCTTTTGCACATAATTAAAGGTACCCCTGGGTCTAACTCTACCATAGCGATTGGTGCGCTGGACTTATGAAACCAGTTATACGAACCTTTGTACAACTCATAACACCAATGCAAATATTTTTGACCAGCCGTGCCATAAATGGAGCTGACGATGTCATATTCATTTTCAATTTGAACAAGAATGATAGGTCCTCCCTGTTGATGATAAAGCTTATGTTCCTTGAGCTTTCGGTTTACATATGTTAGCCATCGTTTCATTTCTTTCATGAAAGGTTCATTATAGGTTCGAAACTCAATACCTAAACTTTGATTATTTTCGATATTTGAAACTATGGTTCAAGCGAAAATTGCCTGGAATTTCTCTGAGCCAATATGGAAAACCTCCATAACTCGTTTCAGCACAAATGTATGGACCCATGCGTAAGATAACTTTGAGCTGCTTTTCTTGAGCTAGCCTAAGAAACCGAAAAATATCACCCTCTTTTTCAAAGAAATACTTTCCTTGGGTCCTTTCATGGACGTTCCAAAAGATATCTGAAGATCTTTCAGAAATAGATACCAAGCAACTGGATATTATCTTACAAACTTCTAAACAGTTGAGGCCGCAATCCTTGGCTAACTGCAGAGCTTCAGGCCAATGTTCATAGTGAATCTTTGGATAGTGGTAACTGCCAGAAATGAGAATTCTCCTTTTCCCGTCTATCAAAACGGCTCTACCATCATAAGTAACTTGAGGATTTGCCATATCGACTTTTTGGTCGACAATGCGAAATGACAAAATAATTCTTGCAAACACTCGCGAGTTCACATTTAAAGAGTCAATTTCGTTAGGTGTCCCGTGGATCCGTTGCAATTTCGGGCAAAGTCAGCAATCGAAATTTCATACACTTGTGCAGAAAGGCATTCCAATAGGACCAATTCACAAAAGTAAGGGCTTGTAGTCATAATAAATTGCAAATTTTCTTGACAAATAAAATACTTTCATATACCTGTCAAAGTCTTTTTCAACTTTGGAAAGTCCTTCATGATCCGAAACTTGCAGTCTAGGAGACAAGGCATCAAAGGGAGGAATCTCCTTAACTCTCCAACAAACAATTTCCATGCTTTGCTGATTTCAAGGATTTTAATGACGAGTCCAATGTCCAAAAAGTATCCTCTCTTCGTTATCCTCCCTTTTACAACGAGTCTTATCGACCAGACCCACTCTTCATGCTTTTTATAAAGGAACGAGTCTCTAGGAATTTCTCGCGATCATAAAACAATAAAATGGTTCACCTGCGTGACATCGAAAGTTCTGAAAAACTAAACTTGGGAGATGATATAAGAATATTAGAGACTACAAACAAAGCAAATGAAAATGTCTCCTCTGAAGAAGATACCAAAGATGAAGGAATAACCAACTTGCTGCGATTCTTCTTATTTGTCACTTGCTGGGGTTCAACAATGATGGGGATGGATCTAGGTCTTACTGGAGGTGCTGCACTTTACGTTGAACCAGCTTTGCATATATCCAGCAGTGAATGGTCATGGATAGCTTCAGGTGCTGGATGGGGTTGTGTTATTGGTTCAATACTGTAAGTTGTTACAAGAAGCTCTTCAAATATATTCTAATGAAATATTTAGTGCTACTCCTATAAGTTTTATTATAGGACGTAAGCCTATTCTCATTATTTCTTCCATTTTATATATGATTGGTGTTGTGATTGCTGCATCTTCCTTTTCATGGAGTCAACTACTTGCTGGTAGACTTATTATGGGTGTCGGAATCGGAACAGAGGCAATGACTATTCCTATGTTTATTTCTGAAGTTGTTCCAAAGTCCCATCGAGGAGGTCATCTTAACATATTTAATTCTTTACAAGCTCTAGGGACATTCCTTGCTTGGGTAGTTTCGTCTATATTCGTAAATGTGCATCCTGGATCATGGAGATATATATTAGGATCTGGGTTTGTTGGTCCATTTGTTCAGCTCATTGGTCTCTTCTTTCTTCCAGAAAGTCCTCGATTCCTTATGCTTAGGGGAAAGCCTGAACTTGCAAGAGCGAGTTGGAGAAAATATAGAAGAGAAACTCCATTGTCTGAAAGAGACTATCATGAAATGGTTACTAGACTAGAAGAAGAACTGGCTTGCCAAATAGACTTTGTTTCAGCAATCAAAGAAATAGTCATTGACCCAAAAAGACGTGCAACATTCATTGTTGGTGGAGTACTAGCTGTTTCACAGCAATGGAATGGTGCATCTTCAGTAGGATATTATATGGCTATCTTGTTGAAGTCACTTGGCCTGACAAGTCATGAGTCTGACTATGTCCAAATGCCTATTGGATTCTGGAGTTTCTGTTGGACGATTCCAGCTTACTACTGGCTTGACCGATACGGGAGAAGAAGCATGCTGTTAATAAGTTTCCCAATTTTTATGATTGGAGAACTCATTGCTGGTTCCAGTATCTACGTCGCTAATACAAACCAACGTGCGGCAGGATTCATTATTGGTATGCTCATATTCTATTTAGGCTTCCAAATAGGAATATCTCCTGTTGCTTGGGTTACTAATGGTGAAATTTATGAACTTCATTTGCGTAATCATGGAATGGCTTGGGCTTCAGCTTTGCTTCTAGGTTCTTTGGCACTTTCTACTCTGTTGTTTTCCAAGCAAGTGGCCGCTTTCACTATTCAAGGCACATTTTATTTTTACGTTGGTGTCTCCTTACTTTTTTGGATTTTCCACTTTGTGTTTCTTCCTGAAACCAAAGGATTACAACTGGAAGATATCCGAGACTTGTTCAGTGAAGGTCTTACAGGCTTGGCTAAAAAACATATTCGCGAGGCCAAGGAAGCATTTTTCTATTACATTCTCCGCCAGAAAAATCAAAACAAGAATCATTCAGAATCTGAATTACAAGGTTAACGATATATTGTTTGAATTTGTTGTCTGGTTTCTGCTTGTGTCTGGTGAATGTTTTGTGTGATTCAATAAAATACTCACAAAAGAAACATTTGAATTTGTTGTCATTGTCACTGTCTAATACTTTGTATAGATTGAACAGGCTTTCAATTACAAAATTTCCAAGCTTACACTATTAAGGTTTGAGCTGGAAAAGCTTACAGAGGAGAACAAGCAGACATACCTTCTGGAAAATTTGTAACCATTTGATATCGTAGGGAATTCTGCAATCAGTATAATATCCGTTCGTTACGAGTAGTTGCTTATGACACTACTAAACAAGCTTTTCCCATATAATAGGATTTGATACTATCGGGGTCTATGCCACATTCTTTACAACGGAAATCACGCAAACAATGGAGAACTTTCATGACTCAATACAATTCTGTTATTGTAAGTAGCTTTCAACTGAGGGCAATATGCTCAAGGCCAACAAAGCCGCGATGTTAGATGGAACATTTCAAGGTCAGCTTTCCAAAAAGTAACCAACAGTCTGCATAAGAAACAATTAAAGTGATTGTTTTGACTGACTCGCCTCGTCTATGATGGAAATATTCAATATTCTTGGAGAGATACAAAGTTGGGCTGGTGCAAGCTACAAATGCTGCTTGTACACTTCAAAAGTTTAACTTCTTCTGACTGGTACTGATATATGTAAGCAGCTTTCTTTTGGTGCAACCGCTTATGTAAAGAATGGTCTTCAATAGTCTGCTGTCGCATTTGTCACATTCAATTTCGTCTATGCTTAAGTACAACATGCAACTAAGATCTTCCAAAGGTAGCCTGATATCTTGAAGCGTTCGTAGGAAAATAAATAGACTTTGACTATACCCTCTCCACGACATTTCCATGACTGCATAAACTCTCTACGAGTAAAGTTGCAACTTCTCTCCGACACACCCACAAACGAGGGAGTGCAAAAAAAACAGCGCTAAGAATTATGCAGGTATTAAAGGATGAAAAAGTGCCACATATACAAAGACTTTCCAAGTATATAAAGCATATAAATAGAGAAAGCTCATAAAAAAAGTATACACGACAACAACATTTGATGCAAAATACGTGTACAACAGAGGACAAGGAATTTCTTGCATTCGATACACAACTTACAAGGTTCCATAGAGAGAAAATGGGCCCCACAAGAATATTCTTTTGGTTTTCAAACTTGGAGCAACCTCTTGTACAAAAACTATCCATTCGCGATCATAAGTTCAAACAAATCCTTCCTATGGTGTTTGCACACCTCCTACGAAGTGCAGCAGAAATGTTCCCGTGGCATTAGTGTCAACTTTTCGCTCATTCTAATGGATGTTACTGCCAAAATGCTTATTTTCTTTGAAGACCAATGCACCATGACTTTGAAGAACGCAGACCCTCGTTTACGTTGCTATCAGCCAGATCTAGTTCTTAGGAGAGTCACAAAAACCTGAGAAAGGCGTAACTTAGTTCAACGTTAACTTCAACAGAAAGAAGGTTAACAAACAGAGGTTTTTCTGAGATAACAGAAGATTTTGCGATGTCTGTCCCACGGATCCATGAACAAACCATTTCAATCTAGGGAAATATTGTGGAATTGCGAAAAATCTATCACGAATTCAACAGACCATCTCTTGTGAACACTTAAACTACCAAAATCATTTCTTGTTCCCTTCTCTTGATGCTGTTTGAAACTACTGCCAGCTATTACACGAACTGGCTGTTTATTTAGATGTCTGTCGTTGAAAATTATGCATCGAAATTTCCAAGCAAATAGTATTAACGATGCTTTCTGTGAAAGGCTACTATTTCCAAAAGATAAACTTCTTGTGTTCTTCATTTTTTTACAAGCAAGTTCAAACTTGTTCTGTCCTTATGCTCCAATATATCTGAATCTCTTCCATGCGGCATTTTTCTTCACAAGTTGAAACTTATCCGGCAAAAAATTTTTAGAATCCAACCACAATACTTTTTAGGCAGTTAAATGTCGATATTTTCATGGAAAACGAATATGCTCCCATTTCGAATTCAAAATATCGTATGTTTGATAGAACAATTCAGTATTTCCGTCTGTGAGAAAGCTTCTTTGACGTCAACAAATCCTTGCCAATGTAACTTTCGGCGTCACTTTCACAACTAATAGCTATTAGCTCTCTTCAGAGTTCTGAAGCTGTCAGCAATCCTTTCAAACAATTTCAACGAGCTGACCTGCTACATTCCGAAAGGTTACAGGATGATAAACTAACGAATCAGAACCACCACCATTTAGCTCTACCCAGTTGGCTCGTTGCCGAAAATCCTAAGGTTTTTAAAATAGCTTTGTCAACACGTTAGGTTAACGAAGAGGAGCAATTTTTTGGTAAAAGTTTTCTTGGTATCTTCTTGGAGTAGGGAGGATGACTGGAAGAGCAGGAAGCTTGTCCGCAACGCTCTTAGAAAAATACTACTTGTTGCTTTTTAGTTGCCAATAAGATATGCCAATTCGTAAAGTGTATATTATAGACAGAAAAGTTTCAATCGACTTTGTCGTTGTAAAGTGTAACCAGTCGCAGTAGAGAAATTTGACCGTATTGAAGAGATGCTTCGATTCACTATGTAGTCCATTTGACAAGTCATGCAATCACTGCACAAGACTGTGGACAGCTGTGTTTGCTTGTTGGCTGGGATTAATAGCAAAAGAAAAAATCTTGTCTTGTGGAATAGAAAGAATAATTTGCCTTCCAATCACGACTGTTCCAATGGGCCATAATCTCCAATTGTACTTTAAATAGGATGCTGAAACAATTCTTCTTTAGCTTATTCAAATATTTTCCGAAAATGATAATTAATCCAGTTGACTCTGAAGCTTCTAGAGAAAGGGCTGAAAAGACTAAAGATTTAGACCTTGAAGAACTAAATAATACTCATAGTGTAAAGAATGACTTAGAAATTGGAGATATAAAGAGCCAAGAAAAGCAAGTTAGCCACCAAGATGAAGGAAACACAAGGACCCTGTATTTCTTCTTATTCATAGCATGCTGGGGTTCTACTATGATGGGAATGGATTTGGGACTTACTGGAGGTGCTTCTCTCTATGTCATTCCTGACCTTCATATTTCAAGTAATCATTGGTCTTGGATATCTTCAGGAGCCACATGGGGCTCTGTTTTAGGAAGTGCCCTGTAAGTAACTGTCCGATGTATGTTGCAAATGAATTCATACTTATATTTGTTACCTTAGAGCAACTCCAATTAGCTTTGTGGTGGGAAGGAGAACAGTTCTTCTCGTTTCTTCCATTACTTATATTGTCGGAGTTGTTATTGCTACATCTACAAAGACTTGGGGCCAGTTATTGGCAGGTAGACTTATTATGGGAGTTGGAATTGGAACAGAAGCTATGACAATTCCAATTTACATTTCTGAAGTTGTTCCTCGTTCACATAGGGGAGGTCATTTAAATATTTTTAATTCTCTCCAAGCTCTCGGAACTTTTTTGGCATGGGTAGTGACTGCCATATTCATTAATGTACATCCAGGTTCTTGGAGATATATACTGGGTTCTGGTTTTGTCGGTCCTGCAGTTCAACTTGTCGGTGTGTTTTTCTTACCGGAAAGCCCAAGATATCTCATGCTGAAAGGCAAACCAGAAGAAGCGAAAAAGTGCTGGAGGAGGTTTAGAAGAGAAACTCCTATTTCAGAAGCTGATTATCAAGATATGTGCGAGAAGTTGCGAGAGGAGCTGGCTAGTCGAATAGGTTTTAAGCAAGCAATGAAAGAGATCACTACAAATCCTAGGATCAGGGCCACTTTTATTGTCGGAGGAGTGTTATCACTATCTCAGCAATGGAATGGAGCCACTTCTGTTGGATATTACATGGCCATTCTTCTTAGTTCTTTGGGACTTACGAATAAGACCTCGGATTACGTACAAATGCCAATCGGATTTTGGAGTTTTTGCTGGACCTTACCCGCTTATTATTGGTTGGACAAATATGGAAGACGTAAAATGTTACTGATTAGCTTTCCTATTTTCATGGTTGGCGAGTTGATTGCAGGCTCTAGTGTCTATGTGGAAAATGTGCATCATCGCGCTGCAGGATTCCTAATTGGAATGCTCATTTTCTACTTTGGATTCCAAATTGGCATATCTCCTGTTGCTTGGGTACTGAATGGCGAGATATATGAACTTCATGTTCGTAATTATGGAATGGCATGGGGAGCTTTTCTTCTCTTGGGTTCTGCAGCATCTTCAACGACTTCTTTTTCCAAGCAAGTTTCAGCCCTAACTTTGCAGGGAACTTTCTATTTTTATGTCGGAGTATCATTGCTGTTTCTAATATTCCATTTGATATTTTTACCTGAAACTAAAGGAATGTTACTTGAAGATGTGAGAGAGCTCTTTAACGATGGCATGTTGGGATTGGCACGGAGAAACTTGAGCAATATTCAAAATTCCATTTTGCATAAGTTTCCTACTCTTTGGAAGAGAAATGAATCATGAATTTAGTTTTAAAATATATGCTTGCCCTTTGTTCTAGTGCTTTTGTTGACCTTTGCTTGATAATAAAACAGAGTGAATGCCTGTTGCTTGTTTGAAAGGATTTTGACATACGTTTGGAAATGAAACTTTTTATGATTGTGACTTGAATGGAATAGATGAGCAAAATGAACGAAAACCTTGTCATGCCAACATAACCTTAATTGTGGCAATCATATATATATCGAGAAAAGCATTTATTCTTTTTGGATGAACTGCGAAATACCAAAATACATGCACTAGTACAAACCAAGTAGTGGTATTTTCCATCTTAACATTCTAGTAGAGTTGTTCGTACAGCAGCAAGCTCAACTTGTAAATCCTATCATTCATGAATGACAAGCTTTTCACGAGTTTTCTATTAAACAGCAAGACCTTCTCGAGGAAATAAAATTGCAGCATGGAATTGATTTACCTTTTTTGTCATTTTTGACAATGAGTGTACGAAAACTGTATTCGGAAAAAGGTTGGAATATATACGCTGAAGCACAAGAGTTGTTTCCAACCCGTCAACCTGTCAGGTATACCGCCAACCTGCCTCTTGCGCCCCGGTGCTCTTGGAACTGGAGTTATGGCTGACCCTTTCTATGGAAAAAATGAAAAGTTTGTTCATTGGACACATGAGTGCATCTGGTATTTTAGTTGTCGTATTCCTCGAACTTTTTCCAAACTATTGAGAAATATTTGCTGATCTTTGCAGGTGTTAATACCGTAGCGGATATTCTGTTCTGTTGGATGGAAAGAAGTTGGGTCGTTTTGAGAACATGTTTGATAGACAAGAGTTTGAAATTGACGGGTTCTCACGATATAGAGCTGAAAGTAGTGGTTCCACCCAAAGTGGAATACGTGAAGAACAGAGAAGAGACACTTGCGTATCGAGAGTGGGACGATTCAGTAAGTGGAGGAAGTAGGTTTCGTAAGGCAAAATACTCGTTCGGATGGAACTGGTTTGTGTATAAGTTAAAGCAAAAAACTGTTATAGCTCTGAGCTGGTGACAGGGGTCGACGACTGCTTTCTTGTGGGATCATGGGCAATGCATATATAGTTTGCATTCCCAGGTGTGGAATTGGTGATTTTAGGATATCACAACAGCATGAATCCTTGGAAAGAGTAGTACTGGATGTGAATGCGAGAGTGGAACTTGTTTCCGAATGCAAAGTGGATGCTCGTTTAGATGTTTGTAACGATAATTTTTAGTCGCAAGTCGTTCTTTGGAGAATTCCGATGGGAACTACTTTCAAGCACAATTATTGGTAAACCAGCCCAAAGTATTGTGGTCTAAAGGTTATGGAGGATAACATCCATAACAGTTAACGTTATCATTGTTCTAGAAGGAACACCGAAACAACACTTTGCATTGTATCAAAAAGAGTATTGAGTTGCGTCAAATAGCTTTAGATTCCAGCAAGAACGATGAAGGATACCATTTTCAATTTTATGTGAATGACAGAGCTATTTTTTTTGCAAAGGTGCTAGCTCTATTTTATTTCATAGCTTTTTGGGTCAAGTTGGGCCTGAAGACTATCGGAAAGTTTTGCATTCAGCAAAGTTGATAGGAATGAATATGATCAGGGTTTGGGAGGAGACATTCATGAAAATGATGTATTTTTACCATACATGTGATGAGTACGGTTTGCCTGCATGGCAAGAATTTATTTTTGCTTGTGCACTATATCCAGGAGATACAGAATTCTTGCAGAGTGTGGAACCAGAAACAAAGTATCAAATCAGTCGTTTAAGGAGCCATCCTTGTTTAGCCCTTTGGTTTGGGAATAATGAATTGGTTCAGAAACCTGAAGACATTTTAGAAAATGAAAATACCAAAGCGCATTATTTACAATTATTTTATGAGTTGTTGCCTCAGCTTGTTTCTACTTATGATGGACATAGACCCTACGCTCCTTCTTCTCCACATCATTATCAAGACTTTGATAAGTTATACAGTGCTACTGTTGTAGGAGGCGATACTGATTTCCGGGATGTTTGACATAAGAAAACTCCCATGCATGATTATCTCTTACACGACACAAAATTCTGAGGTAAGTGAATGAGGCAGTGACGTTTTACTTTGAAGAAAATTGCAGCCTGGAATGCAATCGCTTTATTCTCTAGAGACATGTCGTTTATTCGCACCGAACTCAGAGATGAATATGTTTATTTAGTTCCATATTTGTAAGTCACCAAAAGAACAAAGCAGGCAACGAAATCATGTTGCATGATATATTTCAGTTGTTTCAGTTTCCTCGCTCATACAAAAATTATCGGATCTTTGACAGCTTAATCAAGCTCTGTCTATGAAATTTGGCGTCGAACATTTTCGTAGACAAATGCCGTGTCGCATGGTTTCCCTTTACTGGCATCTAAATAATTGCTAACCAGTGACTAGTTGGAGTAGCATAGAACTCAGTGGTTGCTGGAAAGCAGTGCATGATTTTGCCAAGCGATTTTATTCTCCTTTGCTAGTGAGTGCAGTATCTGTGGGTAACCAAGTCGACGATATTAACCATCAATGTACGACATACCTGGGTCTATTGGATGATGTTTATATTACTTATGGTGGATTGCTACAAGTTGTTTCATTCTGTATTTGTTGGAAGCTGTATTATATACAGAAAAATCTTTGTTTTTTACAAGGAACAAAGATAAATAAGCTATTTATGATTCTTTTTATTGAACATTTCCAAGGAATACACAATCAAGAGAGCTACTTCTGTGTTGGCCCAATCTCTGTGTTTCTCGAAACAAGTTGCTGAATACTCTGTTTTCAGTCTGATTCTACACGTTCGAGCGACCCAACGAGATGAGAGACTTTCATCAGAAACCACTTTTTGGTTCACTGCCCTTCGTTTCTATCATTTACAGCCTAGTTCGAAATGCATTCTCTACAATGTTTACAAAGTATCTAGGAAGAAATGCAAAATGATTTTACGTTGCAATTTGTTTCACCCGATAATAGTGTTCCTCCTCACACAAACTTTTTGATGAACAAATAGACAAAGTTTGTTTCTTTGGCCAATGATCATATGGAATTGGAAGATAGTTAATCGATTTTGTTTCCTGATGAACAATGTTCATTATATATTAGGTGCAAAGGTAAAAAGAAATGTATAGAGCATTGAGATAGATTATTTACATTTCTTGTGCAGAGGATGAAATGGTATGGGAATTTTCTCCGTCCTCTTTAGGATACGTGATAGGATAGCATCTGACTTTTCATGTTTTTGCATACATACATATATATATATATATTTGCTATTTCCTATTTTCGAAATAAATACCACAATAACCGAACAGCTGACCAAACATTGAATTTGAATCTGGAGTCGTAAGATTTTTATACGTAGTATGCAGATTGAAACTCAACTATTGAACGACTATTTTTGAAATGAAATAGCACCGCTTCAGTTTGCACACTATTGCATGTATTTGATATAAAGGATACTCTATGTAGAGTTAAAAAAGGTTCAGCAATTGCTGTAGTTGCTCAAGAATTGCTGTATTTGATCATTTTGGTTTTTAAGTTCCTCCATTTTGGTTTCTAGAGAATGCAATCTTGCGTTAAGCATTTCTATCTCTGCTTCATATTGATTGATGTCTTTGGCTGAACTAGCTGAATAGAATACTTTAGCCAATTCTGTAACAATTTCTGGTCCCATTAGACGAACACCTCTTACTCCAATCCGAAGAATAAATTTTAGGAACACGAAACATGGATCCATATGTTGCAATCGAGAATCATTAAATTGCTCCATACAAGTTCCAAAATTTGTACAAGTATGACTCAAAAATGTACTTGAAGAATCCTCTTGTTCGTTGCTTGTAATATGCGATAGCATGTTATGCGAATTTTGGACCATTTGATCATCAGCATTTTCAATTCTCTTTGTTTTGGTACTTTTCAAGTTATTCTCTACTTGTTGAGTGGATTGGTTCCATTCTTCACCTTTGTTCAAGGATTCTGGATGACGTTCCAATATTTGCTTCTGCTTTTGCAATATTTGATACCTGTTTTCCAATTGGAAACGTTCCTCGTCTCTGAAAGTAATGACTTCCTTAGAATCAAGTAACTCACGCAAGTGTTCTAATGTGCTTTGAATTCTTTGTATTTCTGGATAAGGCCATCTTGGAATTCCATGAGCTCTGCAAGAGCTCTTTATGACTGTAAGGCAAATACCAAGTTCTTTAGAAGCTTCCGCCATTGGTTTGTCAAAGAACGGTTGCAGCTTCTCAAGAGGAATAATAGTTCTATTCTTCTTAGGCATGTCGCACCGAAAGAACTGTGTGCACTTCTTGGCTCTAAAGGAACAAATCTATGTCAAGATTTTTCAGGCTAGAGTCGAAATATTGATAGTTTCCATTCGACACGTTGCTGAAAGAAGCAACCAAAGCCCTTGGACAATTTCTGTCTCATGGACAAGTCTCGAAAGGACAAATAAAGGACACAAAAGAGAGAAAGCTTTGCATTTCGTTGTTTTCCAAATGGTATTAAGTTTGGTATTTTCGGAATGGCAACTACAGCTAATAGAGTATTCGATGCAATAGAAAGTGCTGGACATCTTTGTATGCTATTGCAAGCAGAGACTAAGAAAAGTTTGCTTTTGTTCTATTCATCTGAGTAAACACTCAGTGGACCGTAGAGCAAACAAGTGGGTTGTTAGCCGTCCCACTCGAAACAACAAAATCTGCTATGGTTCTTACGATTAACTCCTGGAAGATGACGCTGTCTTTAAAGGAGAAGAGGATTGCAGGCGTGCCTTTTGGGAATGACACAGAATGATTGCTGCTGCTGCAGCGGCGATCACTCTCCTAGCTTTCCAATACCAAGTAGCTTTAGGTTTCTTGGCAACTACACATTATATTTACTAAGATATGAATACTCTCTATTCCTCCCTTCCGTATCTCCCACATTGCTCCATCCTCCAGTAGTTGCTGCAGCCAATCCTATTATATTTGGAGCAAAATGGAGATTGCTCCAAAATTTTGTTACCTATAATGACTAGCGCATCAACCAGAACTCTAATCATAGGAGAAAGTCGTAGCACACTCACCACAAATGCAGCTCCAATCATTCCAATAAAGAATAGACATGTCGCCAATGAAGCTTGATTGAAAATGGCAGCAGTCAAAAAGACCGGAAAAGAAAACACAGTCAGTCGGTACATCGTTCTTGGTACATCTCGATCCAACAAGGGGCCTATGACTAATCTTGCTAAAAAAGTGCCTGCAGATGCAAGAATTTCTGTGTTATCCTCCTGTAAAGCAGTCAAATGATCATATTTCTTTATAGTGGTAACGAGTGGAGAAATCAAAAACCAGGCAAAAAAGCTACAACAGCATTAGGAGACAGAACAACAACGACTTATTGACATACGAAAGAAACAAAATACCACTGCAAAATACAAGACTCTCATATGAGGCCTAGGGATACTCAACAGTTTAATCTTGGTTGCCTCATTCGCCGAATTCACTGGGAGCTGAGACTCCAAACATATTCTAGAGTCGGTACAATGAGAGTCCGAGGAACACAGTTCATCCGTTTCTAGGTGAATATGGGTTTTTCTTCCGAAAAAGTCTTGATAGATCCTGCAATAGTGCTAATAGCTTTCTGTACTTGACATTTTGATATTTCAGAAAATGGATAAAAGGTGTCTTCTGCCTTCGACGATATAACGGGCCATCTAATTTCCGATCGAGAGACTAACGATTTCCAACCGACTTCGATCCATCCGATGTCGAAGAATGTTTGCTGGAAGAAAGTAGTATTTGTATCCAGGAGATATGTGATGAAGACAAACTCCACTTTCGTTGCAATTCCTGTCTGAGGAGAATAATTCATTTCTTGACGATATATCAAATCTTTAAAAGAGTACATTTTCTGTCCATGCTATTAAAAGTAGCATCATTGGAATATTTTGTGGAATGGCTACGTTTCTCGTTCATTCCATTCTACAAATGCTCCCTCAAAGCGTTTGGAACAAGCCTACAGCATCTTTATTTCCCATAGAGTCGATAACAATACTTAAAAACTCAGAACATTATGAAGTCTACCAGATTCCCTCTCTTGTGGCTTTGTGTGCTGGAGTGCTTACGGGTATAGTGGAAAGCCAGATCTCAATGCAACCATTCACTGTGTCCTCAAAAATGCATACATACCAACGATGTCCTTGAGGAGTCTAATAATATGCTCTTGGAACTGAATCTCCGATAGTAACTATTTGTAGAGCGGTTTCAGGGTTCTTAGCCAACCGTTAGTTTCGAATACGTGATAAAGACAGCTGCCGAAGTTTCGTCCTGTGTAGAATGGCTTCTGGCTCTTCAGTCTTCGTCTTTGGGCGAATCTTAAAGGTTCACTGTTCGCTCTGGAGATCCTGCATCGACGGGCTTATGATTACTTTGAACACATGATTTATGCTGTTTGGTCAGGAGGTCTAAGCACCTTTATATCATTGAGTGTAAGTGGACGAAGTTTCAATGGAGTCTTGTACTTTCAACCTTTTGGGAACTGATATGGTTTGTGGAGGCTTCCTTGGTCTTTCTGGCTTTATCATGGCAGTTTTGTCAGCTGAAGTAGTAAGATTACAGAGGAAGCTCGTAAAAGAATTTCGTATCGTCGAAAAGCTTGTTTGCCTAGCTCTTGTTCGCGCGGTGGCAAATACTTCGATAGATATTTTGCTCCGGAACCACTGTTTTACGATAGAGAAATCCGCCAACTTGGACAAAATGTTTCCCACGGTTGCTTATTAGATCTACTTGGCTTATGCAAAATTTAGTTGTGTCTCCATAGCACTGACTTCGGATTTTCGTGGTGGTTTTATATTCCCAATAATGTTTATAGAGTTGCTTCTGGGTGGAAAGCATGCCTCTCGCCATTCCGCAACTATAACTGGAGACAGCATGTCTTTGCTGCACTGCAGGGATTCGCGTTTCTCTGACTAAAACTCCTTTAGGAACATCACCGGTATTTGCTCAACTATCTAATTCTATGGAATCCTTTCCTAGGCTTTTTGTAGCAAGTTTGGCTTCTATTTGCACCATTCATTATTTTCTTCCTTCCCCGTCTTTTCAACCAAAGTTCTGATGTATTAAAAAGATTCCTTTTATTCGACTAGCCTATCTGGTAAATTATACCTAAATCTATATTCAACAACCCAAAAATCATGCAAACGATATCACACCTCCTCTCTTTCTCTCAGCATATAAACATGACATCCTTCATGACATGAATTTTCGTGTGAAAGAGCTCCCGTGAAGAAGAGGTTTCCCAGGATTAATCATATCGCTGTTTTTCTCACCGTTTTCTTCTAGCTCAAAGACAAATACTACACAGGAACTGCTTTCAAATGTGCAGTCCGCTAGTTGCATTCGTCAACGGATTTTCTCTTCCATTTCCGTTATGTTGCCCGACAAGCTTCCTCCACAGATACGAGAGAAGCAAAGCATAACCTTGCAACCAAAAAAGTCAGAAAACACTCGATGAACGTCTGAAGTGCCTCTTCAACCTGTATCCAATGGACAGAAAGAAGTAGTTACAATTCGTTCCAAAATCTGAACACCTGAAGATATAAGTCACACGGTTCAGAAACTCCAGGAGCGTGTGCATCTATTACAAACCCAATTATTGTTTTCCGATACTGTTCATTTCGAAACGTGGCTATCTGACCTAGTACTTACTGAGGCTTTCATCTATTGCCTATGCTGTAGTAAGGGTGCGACGTGGTTTTGCTGCTTTTTGCACGGAAAGTAACTGAGATATGGTTCCCTTTCGAGAAAGAAAGTGTAGATAGCGAGTCAAAGAAAGTTAATCATTAGCTAGGAGATTCGTTTGGTACCGAGGAGAATGGTTCGTTGAGAAACAATTTATAGAAAGATTTCTGGCTTCTAGTCAGAAATGTGAACTCGATCCCATTATGATTTGCCAGGAACAGTCTAAGTGAACAACACGTCTCTTTGGTTGAATCATGTTTCCACGAATCCTATTATCTTCCAAGCACCATTGGTACAAACTTTTGGTATTTACTTAGCTCTAGGTGTATCCTTCTCTACATCTGGTCGTAACGAAGCACTTCTTGTATTTCGTGACGACACGCCACGTGATGAAAACCCTAATATTGCGTATCGTCTTGTTGAAATATTCAAAGCAGTAGTTTGCCGAGTGGAAGACACGTTACATGGAATCAAAGTTCCTTTACAGTATCGAAAAGCTTCTTCCAACAGAAATTTGCGTTTGGTTTGTAAGTCAAGAGTTATTTGGCAAGGTGTTCATCTCGTCCAGGAGAAAATTCATCTGTCGCGTGGCTAATTGAATTCTTTTAGAAGTAGATAGAATATCGCAACATGTTGATTTATGAGAATGAATTCTACCGCAACCAGTCTTAGTCTCCTCTCATCCAAAACTTTCTTTTAGAAGTCAGATAGTTGTACCCGAACGAAAGTGAAATCATGCTTGTCCTATTTCGCTTGTTTGGAATAACCCAAGAAACAATTGCAACAGATAAAACTCTCTAAAAGAAATAGCCTTATATTGCAACAGAATTCCAATGAACAATAAACCTAGTGAAGCGAAACGTTGCGCTCTTCAATTTGGCAGTCATTTCACCAGGGCTTTACTTAGCTATGCATAACATCAAATTTGTTACCAAGTCAAAGAAAGGTATGAAAATGCCTTTAAAGAATAATATTTTAGTATGCACCTTATAAAGAAACTCGTCGTCATCTTTGAAATTCTTCACCAGGTCCTGTCAAGGCATAAAATGGATCACAACAAGCCTGTACACCAACAAATTTGTTCGACACTCACTCTCGACTATAAGTTATTGAGATACATTTTTGCATATTCTCAAGAACAGAAACTTTTAGTGCTATTAAACTTATAAAAATCGTATATTCTAACAATGACGTGATTGGTTATTTCACACAAGCATTTTGGTAGAAGAAAATGGTCCAAACAAAATCCTTTCTAGGCAGCTTCCTCAAAATCATTGTCAAAGCTACTGTTCGCACGAAGTCTCTTAATGAAAGCCAGCTACAAATTCGAGAAACAAACTCTGCAGATATATAGTACTGTATGCTTCAGGTTAACTATTTCCAATACCGATCAGACAATGATGAGGCTTCTTACAGGAAGAACCAGCAAGATCCAACAATCAAAATAAGGTTCGACTAGAACAGAAGTCGTCTCCATTTTAAAGAACTCCTAGACAGACTCCAAAGAATCTACCTTGCCAAAAAACAGGAGGGCAAAGATGGACCTCGAATCTTTTTCATACGCGCGTCATGCACTATCTTCACAACCCCATAAAACCGTTATGTGCCTGGCTGCATACGTTTCGAAACCATGTGTTCATTATCATGCAGTATGTCGTACAGGCAATAATCTTTCCTGTGAGTTCAAGTGGTTCCAACTCTTGCAATCTTGTGTTCAGAAGCTTTACTTCATCTTCTCCAAATAGTTTTCTCTAGAAATAGCTGAAAAATACAGAGGAAAAAAATCCTTATGCACCTATTCCAACCAGTGGCAATATATGTCCTTGCAAAAGTAGACTTTTTAGGTCAGGAGCAAAGTGAATGGTAAAACTATAGTCAACATATTGGAATGTCGACCATAAAGTGTTTTTGCGGGCGTCACTTCCTGCAGTGTCTCGCTTTTATGTAAACGTCTTTTCCATTCTATACAACGGATACGGAATATTCACGATCCTCGCTTTTATAAATCAAGGACGACATATCATGGCAGAAAACAATGAAAACAGGTTAATTCCAAGCGCGAATCGACAGTGTTTTACTAATTTAGGAACACAGCTTAGAAGCGAGAAACGAATCAAGGGCGAGCTGCCGACTGATCAAGCTATCCCAAAAACCCAGAAAGAGCAAGCACATAAGGTCGATGTAACGAAAGAACGAAAGGCCAGCAGGTTCAAGGCAAACTACGCAAGAAACTCCTTGGATTGAGATTGCAAAAGAGTTGATCAAGTGAGATCTCTCCATGAAAAGCAAATGAGATTACAAAGAAAGGCATGAATTTTGCAAGGGCACAGGAATATTCTTTTCCGACTATTGCTAGTCAACTAGAAACATCAGTAGAAGCGCACAAGGTCCACCACCAAAACTCTGCTTTAAACGAATGTAGGTTTCCGTTCCAGCGATTCCTCCAGCAATGCCAAAAGCGGAGTCAAACTGGTCATTCTACCAAGAATAAAAGTAGGAGATATTTCAGTGGCTATTAAGTATAGCGGATTAAAGATGAAGTACGTGAAAATAAAAACTGTTGCAGCAAAGGCAAAAGCTGTATGTTCAGACAAGTTTATGTAAATTCTGCCCAGAAGAAAACTGGACAGTGCCACGAGACACCAACCAAGACAAAAATCACCCGAAGCAATAATTTGGCTAAATATGATTCCTTGGCAAGCCAATTGCCCGTTGTTCATCCATTTGAGAGGAAACCAGTTCAAAGCAGCTTCTACAAATTTCGATCCATAAGTTTTGAGGATGATAAGAAACCTTTTCTTGGAGATTTAAGGTTTTCTGGTTTCTTTGTATAACCTGATTTCCAAACCATCCGAACACTCCAGCAGGAAGGGTTGAGTCTCCACGAAAGTTCTCTGCAGACAACAAGCATATGCTTAAAAAAGAGCCAACTTGTTATCAACAAGTACCAAATTGACACTTATCACAACAAACATTAAAATAACGGTGATTAAAGCGTACTGCAAAAGAAATATTAAGTTGACCTTTCCTCCATCTGTACCAAATTTCAATTTATCCGTAGCTTTAAGTTCTTCTAACAAATCCAAACGCTACCAATGTGAACTATACGTGGAGAAATTATTGGCATCATAAGAGCTACCTGTAATAAAGCCAAATACTCGCTATAGCTTATCCAAGAACCCCATAGGAAAGCACAAGTCCAATAATCATGTTGCTGTTGCAATGCCGTGCCTCAGTTGAAATGAGATTTGGAAAAAAGTTTCAGGCATGCAAAAAGGGCATGACTAAAGAAAAAAGTTCTCCCAAGAAACACCTAAATTTTTCGGTGTATCTAATACTTGTCTGAACTTTCCATATGTTATTTAATCGCCTTGCTCTTCAAATTCGACTTCACTCGGATTCTGAGGTGATCCGTGCTTCCAAACAACGAAAAACATAGATATAAGTTGATAGGGTCGTCTCCAACAATCTAACAAATCAGTGACTAAACGCATTGAAGAGTAGAGGACCATTGCCGATTATGGGAACTTCTCAAACACCAGCAAGTAACAAGGCATAAAACTTTGTTGTTTCTTTTGGCGTCATTCAACGGGAGCTACAATAAGGGATGGATCCGGAAGTATTTTCTCCAACCTTCGTTTCGTCCTGTGAAAGATTCGAAAATTCCTTGGATTCAGTACACAAATTTGTCAATTCTCGTACTGCATGAACAACGTGAGCAGGAATACCTGTGGTATAATCATGTATATAATTTCAAAAAACCAATTACAGTAACGAGGAGAACTCGGAAAAAGGAGTCTTAGAATACTATCATTACCGTAAGTTGTTTCTCGTACAAAAGATTCAATATCGTTCTTCGAAAAAGGATCTAATTCAGTAAAGTCTATCGACAAGAGAGAGATAGAGAGCATAGTATTCTTCAACTTCAACTATGGACTTGAAAATTCCTACAATGAGACATATAACAAAACATTGACTGACAAAATAATGGACACTCCTAAAAAAAGCACGCAAAAAATTGGTCTACCAGAATATTTATCAAGTAGCCCTAACACAGCAAAACTAGAAAGTTTCTCCTCTTTCCACGCCCCATTTTCGTCTATAAATAGAAAGAGATCTCGTTTGTTTGTGGCAAGTAATATATTCTCTACCTAACCACCACAACTATCCTTCGAAAGTAACTTTGAACAGTTCGGGTACTGAGAAACGACTTCCTTGGTAATCCACTTCTTAAGTGTATCCTCAAACCTCTCTTCCACGAGAACATTGTCTAAGAACAAGCGTGATATAGAGGGTTTCATTCATCAAAGCGTCCACAGCAAGCTCTCCAAAGTATGATTCTGAACGCAAACCCGACAAACGAGCTATTTTTCTCACGAAATGCTCCCTTTAAGTTAAGCGAAGTTCTCGGAAATGTACTCCCAAGATACTTTTGCCAATTCCACAACATTGAGTTGCAAAGGATACGCGAGAGCGAGTCTATTGTTCCCCCATAATAGATGTATGATCTACCAAAATTCTTCAATATTTCAGCAACTGGTTGCGATCTACTGATAAGGGGATACTTGAACATTTTTTGTTGCATAGCTTCTGGCCTCCCTGCATTACCTGGAGAAGCTTTTGCATACATAGAGTCTGCTTGGTTCTCCGCATATATAGTGAACAAAGTAAACTTCGCGACCTTCTACAACTCCATTTGAAGTTAAAATACTAGTTTTCAAGGCAGAGATAAGACCGCTTTTGGTTCCAAACGGAATCTGTGCTTTAGCCTTCTTTCCAGTAGGCATCGAACAAGGAATCAAACAGAAGCCAAACAAAGTAGAGTTTTTCATTTATGCGAAAAATCCCTTTCAATATGTGAATATCCACCAAAGCAAACAACCCATAATAAACGCGGATGGTCAACAAATCGCCCACTAATAGCAATTTTCACAAAATTGTGTCACAGAAGACTTTCCATCGCTAAACAACTTCCCTTGGCGTCCCAGTTATTTTGGCGATGAGTGCCTCCCCTTGCGTCTTTGTAAAGCAACAACCTTGTCCTTTTATATTGAAAAAACTCAACTGTATACTCGAGGCTCCAATGAATAGCAGTATAACCTAAAAATGGAAGCAACCAAAAAAGTTTCCTCAGCTATCGTTTCGCAATTCTTATGTTCGAACAGGTGAAGCCCATCCTCACAACTTCAAGTGGATATTTGGTTCAAATGAAATTTGTGCGTGTGCTCTCTTTCGTTAACGCTTTTTGTTTCCTCGAGTGTTATGCCTTTTGAACGTAAATGGTATAGAAACAAGAATTTATAGAGCAGTTATTAATTTCAAGGCCTTTCCGTCTCTGGTTGTGTTTTTCTTCGGTTTTTCACTTGTCTGAGAACAGAACTTCACGCTTTTGTGACTGCTGATTCGACATGGTTTTTTTGAGTGTTTCTTATTGCCCGCTAGTTTAACACATTCTGCACTACGCACATATTTCCATACGTAGACGCTTTCCTCGGCAGTCAATTGAACGAGTGACAAAGTACCAAGTACAAGGCACAAGTTGACACAAGTCGAAGGCACCAGAAGCGACCCCTGTCCGCTTCAACGCTGCGACTAGAAACTGACAAGTCAATGTACAGGTGATTGTTTTGAAGCTGTGTCCGAACATAATCAGACTGGATAGCCACTTTACGGAGTCAGAAGTCAAGACAGTACGACACGAACACAAGAGAGACGGACCGTCTATACATCGACATTCAACTCTCAAGTTTCTTCATATTTTTTCGCTCAACTGGACGTCGACTTCGCGATCTGCGCCTGCTTCGTACTTTCTACCTTATAATTATACAAGGCTTCAAGTTCTCAGGGCAACCTTCAAAAGTAAGAAATTCTACAAATTCTGGAGCGCTGTCTGCCCTTGCTTCACTTCTGGTCAATGGAGTCACATATAAAATATAGATTCGTTCTAGATAAGATATGCATACCGTGAAGTTAACTATATTCTCACCACTGTCAACAACAGGCGAAACTTCAAAGGCCTCATCAAAGAATGGAATTTAGCAACGGGGCAAGTTGACATAGTTGGGATTGAGTAGTCAACAAAAGTTCCAACCGAGCTGAGTCTCTTTGATGAAGTGGAAAGGATGAAACAGATAACTGAATAAGGTACAAAATCCATCCATCACCAACTACATCGATGTAAGCATAATCTAGTCTTGGGTAATTCCCACTGAAACGTATCCAACAACTAGTATCAAATGTTGTGCGAGGAGAATAGATACGCTTCCCATCAAATCTAAACCGCGATGTAAAACGAATCGTCCTATTGTAGAATTGTGAACTAAGCGTGATTGGAAGATAATAACATTGACACCAAACAAAAAACAGTTCTTCAAACTATTCACCACCATTATCACCACTTCCTAAACAACTCGTAAACTTTTGAGAAAGTTCAATAATACGATCTTTCGTAAAATAATAATTCGAAAAATCACCTAAAAGAATATCGCGTGCTAAGCTGTTGTAAAATTGTAGCTTGCCGTCATTCAAAGCTATCAAAAGACATCGATCTAGATACGCCGCATCGGATATCCGAATTGTAGGAGTTTCACTGCCAAGAAATATCTTGTAAAGCATTTGCATAAATTTTGCCTTGTTCCGCTTATCGAATGCCTCCACATATTCATCGTGTTTCTTCTGCATAACTACAAATACTGTATCACGAAGCTTCAAAACCAATTCCTCAAAGCTCACATCGCCAGATGCATTTGCCAAATTGATCACCATACCTATCATGAGAAGAACTAAACCGGTTAAATCTATCACCTCGTTCTTCTTATCCTTCAAGTTGGGAGAATAATCACTTAAGTTTTCCCACATTGCAAATTCTTCCAGGCTCAATGGCTCAACATATTGTGTAGAAGATTCATATACACTAGGTAGCTTGAACTCGTGAAGCTGCGAAGTTGCGATAACAAACTTACAATACCTCTATCGACAGTTAATGATCGGAAGGAACAAAGAGCACGTACTTACGGTAGCATGTGCTACTGGTTCTGCATAAAACTCAAAGAAGGGCAACCACGTTTTGGGATCACTACCAAATTTCCGCCATAGAATATTGTGTTCATCTACGATCAGGAAGATTCTTGAAGCCATATTCATAAAATTTCGTCGAAGTTCCTCACATGAAAGCGTAATATGCGACTAGTTTTATTGCGACACCTTGCAAGAAATCATAGCGAGGCCTCCCAGAGTGAAACGGTCCTAAACTGTCCAAGGTACCCGAATTCATAAAAAGTAACATAGCCGCAAATTTACAAGCAATAGATTCGTGCTCACATCCATCCAGGAGCAGTGTTCCTGCACTTCCGATATACTGCACTGGGATTCCAAAGTGTCGGGCGAAAATAGCGATGAGATACAGATATATACTCTTGCCTAGCCCATTGGCAGCACACAAAATATTTAACTTGTGTCTGTTTTCATTGTCAACCAGTGCGTTCCAAGTCCATATCAAATCCTCTCTCAAACAAACCCTAGAAAATCTGCTGCCGGACTTCTTCAACGGAAAATCTTCACCGAACTTTTTTTCGTGATAAAAGTGAAGCAGCAACCTCCAGTGATGAGTCCTTGGTAAAAAATTCTTCGCTGCCAAGTTTAACTTTTTGTCCAAGTAACTCTGAAATATTAGTCTTTGAACATTCCACCGAAAGGTTGGGCACTTCTTCCAACCAAACGTTGGTGTACTTTTTATCAGGTTTCATACTGTTAGGAATAAAAAACTCAGTCCAGTGAAAGCTTTCTGAGTCTTCATCCTTTCTATTCTTGTCGTTTTGTACAGTAGCAACACGTTCACAACGTCCGACATGCTTGCGCTGGTAAAGGAGGCTCCTTGGGTTGGCCAGGTGGCGGCGAACATATAAACCCCCTTCACTTCTGAAAGGACGTCGTGTTTGACAACTGAAATTCGCTTCAAACTTAGACACAATGCTACTTTGAAGAGTACATGTCAAGTGAAACGCCAAGGCCAAGCGACTATGTGCCACAGCAACCACCACAACGAATTCCACAACGCGGGACTCTCCACGAAAGATCTTACAGACCTCTGCGTCTTTCTTCAAAGTATACAGTTTCTTTGGTTGTTACAGTTGGTGTATATAAACTTAGAACCAGAACAAAGAATCAACATATTAGGCCGTCTGTAGGTACGAGAGAGAAAAGGGTGTCTTCAACTGTTTATTTTCAATGGCCTGTCTGCAACCGTAAATATGTAGTGCAAACGCAGTAGTTTGTAGTGTTTTGTGTTCTGTGAAGCCTGTCTCGTTACAAAAAGTGACGAGATACGTGGAGTTGTAATCATATTAGCATTGCTCAAGGAAGCTTCACTGTTACTCTGAACACGTGGTTATAGTTTTCGACTTGACTGTCCAGTGAAAACATGTAAGGGAAAAGGCAACGGCCGCTGACAATTTATAATGTTGTAGGTCTCATTAGTGCAAGCGAGACTTTTGAGGAAAACATTTCGAATTCTGACAAGACGTCCTAAATGACTGCCTTCCGTCTATCAACTTTACGACGAAATACTTTTGCTCCATCGCAGAGACGGCAGAATTACGACCCTTTCCAACCATTCCGCTGGAAGTCAAGACGAGTTTATTCGAGTGTCCTATTTCAACTTTAAGGTTTCTCTCCAGTTTCTCTTCCACAAACAACTAAGTCGAGACTGTTGTGCGTCTTACTTTGTTGCCTCCTTTGCTACCAAAGCTCATTTGCGGTAGAATCTTCGAGCAATGCCGTCTTGTAGCAGCTTAGTGATAGTATTGTGCTATTAGAATGAAATGCAACAAAGCACGTTGTACTTAGTGACTAGTTATTTTGTCCTGTGGAATAAATTTATCTGTGTTGCACTTGTTGCAATGAAAAAGATTAAAAGGCGTCTGTACACTTCAAATTTCTTATCGCACTGTCATAGCGAAACTTTGCTTTTTTGGTTCGGTTTCACTCTAGGTTCCCTGAGCGCCGCAGTAGAGCAGAAGCAAACAAAGAGGAAAAAGCGAGAAGATAATAAAAGCTAAGCGGTACTTGCGTTGTTTTTCTTTCAAAATAAACTTGAATCATCAATCGGCATAAAGCGCGGACGATTCCAAGATTGGCTTTGTGGCCTTGTTACACCGGAGCCAACCTACGCAAGAGACGATGACACAAACAGCTGGCTATGTAAAAGAGGAATTAGCGGCTGCTACGTTACAAGAACTACGCTTGTTTACTCTTTATCGAGTCACGTTCGGTCTTTTGACCTGGTCTTTCGTTTTTTTCTTGTGTCGACGACTGCGTAGACATGCCGTCTTGGTAACGCAACCCCATTGTCACTCTCTTCCGACAAAAAGGGGTAACTTGATACTCTCAGTTCTACTTACATTGCCATTCTAGATAGAAATCAAAGTAGAGTCCAAAAAGTTTGGACTTGTTATGTTTCTTCTACTGACACTGGCAACACTGCACCAAAGTATTCTGCACCAAATGTTCTAACCGATTGAGTGCGGTGGGAAGTTGACCTCTGCTTTGCCACCTCTTTTTGGTATCTCTCATGTGTTTTGCCTTTTCAAAGCGTGAAGACCATTTATTCTATAATGTTTTAGAAGTTTCTTCAGAGATTTTTTGTACTAGTCTTTTTCCGTGTTTCGTAAAGGGTGAAAGGCTCCTTTCACAACAGCGTTGTCATGACCCCGCCAATCTCCACATCTTCAATTGCTAACTTGTGCGCGTATGTATAAGTATATTTGTACAGATTCGTGGTGTAGAAAGAAGAGTGCAATGGTTGAAAAGTAACGGCAGAGTACTAAGGTACCTGTAGAGGAAACACTTGAAAAAGGGTCACGTCCTTGTACATATCTACCTATAATAGCTGTTTTTTGCTCGTAGAGAATGTAAGTTTAGTGTGCTTGACAAGGTTTCCAAGTATCATTCAGTGCCTTTAAGCGCGTATGGGTGTACTTGGAACTTTTTCAAGTTAAAAAGGTAGACTTTATTAACGAAAGTATATGGAAAAATTGCAGCCTTTTAAGCCAAAAAAATTTGACAATCCTAGAAAAGTAAACCTGCAATTTTCCTGACTATTCTTATCTCCAGTTCAGCAAACGCATCGTCTTGTGGCGTTACAAACTCTCATATTGATGACGCCATAGCCTTCTTCGCGAGTTGTGCTCCTTTTGGATCACTGCCCATGGTAAAGTTGCTTGTAAGGATCAAATTGCTATGGAGTTTGGAAGGTGATGCTTCTTACGTCTTCACTTCATCATTCTCATCATCTCCATAAGAAGAAGAGTTCCATAATTCATTTGTAATGAATCATCCGATGGTCCGAGTGCTGCTCGGCTTGCTCAGTTGGACCTTTCAAAGCTCAAAGATTCCAAGCTCGTTGAACATCTCTTCTAATCTACGGAACGGAAAAGGGAGATTTGAGTTTCATGAACTATTATCCAGGCATCAGTCTCATTGTACATTTTTGAAACTGTGGAGTGCAATTCTTATTACCAATCCACAAAGCGGTCGAAGTCACAATATTTCGGTACGAGAGCGAGGCGGCACTCGTACTCGCGAATTTGTACTGCTCAAGTCATTGCTTTGATGGAGTGTATCCAACAACGATGGAGTAAGTAAATGCTTGCTACTTATGCATGTTTCGTTGATTTACGGAAGGCTTTTGATCGAGTTCCTCCTGAAGCCTTGTTTCGTAAACTTGCAAGTTTAGGTATTGAAGGTGGATGTTTGGAACTTTATTGTCGGCTTTATCGTAGGTCGTGGACACAGTTACCTCTACGGATATTTAAAATACTCGCTCCCCTGTCTTTCCTTTTTGTAGAGGAGCAAGACTGGATGATCCTTCATCTCGTGTTTTGTTCGATCTGGTCATCAATCGTCAACGGCACTAGTGCAGAGAATCGATTACCAGGATTGATGTTTGCCGATGATATGATGTTGTTGCACCGTAGCTGGATTGTCTGGAAGCCTTCATGCGCAAAGTAAGTGAGCTTTGACTGAGTTTGAAATGGAAGTTGATGCACCCAAATGCGGTTTTGCCGTTATCCATGGATGTATAGATAAGATAAGTAGGAGGCAATGGCAGTTGCAAGGCAAAGACATACCTGTGGTCGAAGAATATCTTCATTTGCGTATTGATTTGAATACTAGCTTAACAGCGGAAGGATTTATTTTGCAACTTCAAATTCAGCGTTATGGGCAATGATAGTAGACGGCAACTCCACTTTTATGCAATAGTGGAATTCCGATGGATCTCCGCCTATATGTTGTCAAAAGTTGTTTGCTAGCCTGTTTAATTTGGGTTCTGAGTAGAGGGCTATCCATCAACTACATGCCAAACGTTTGAGTTTGGGGTTAAATCAAACTTTTGGAACGGTTGTAGGAGTGCATACGAAACACACAGGAGTATGTTTTACTGTTTTGTATACTGAATTGAGTGTTCCTAGTGTAGAATCAGTTATAGCAGAACGCCGGGCACGTGTATGGGCCAAAGGACCTAGTATGTACCCATGAATCAGTGTATTATGTCGTTGGATACCTACATTTCGGAAAGGCACATGGGTGAAAAACACCAAAGCATGGTTGAGGAGAAAGTTGGAAGTTTAGCAGTGAATTTAATGCAACGATCGAATAGTGGTTCCAAGGCATTGCAACGAACATTGCAATAAGTCATTCACAGCAAATGGTTGAGTACTGGCAACACGACACTATCACATACTTGGCGTGAGTATTGTCAGTTTGCATTACAAATCGGTAGTGCATTGTTGCGTGATAGGTCCTTCGACCATCCTTCATATAGCAAAATTCTTCAATTGCTGATGCGTATTTGTGCTGGTGATTGGTGTTCTTGCTCGAGGCTCGCCAGAATAGGTATCTTGGATGAAGAGTGGAAGACTCGTTGTCCCTATTGTTTGGCCAATGTACCTGAAACATTGAGTCATTTACTTTGTGAATGCACTCGATGGGCCTCGAAGAGTCTGGTTATCTTCGGGTCCATGGCGAAACTGTTTGCTAAACTACCTGCTATTCTCGGTTTTATCCATATAGTCTTCTCGGTGTAAGGCCTGTGGTGACGAATTCGTTGGAGGAAAACTCGCGTACAACAGTAGAAATGCAGGAAAAGAAAGCCTTGGATGAAGCTATTCATTTATGGTGGACGAATAGTGAGTTTTCTTATTAGGCTTGTAGTCATTCTACCTTTGGTCGCACAAGGGTTCGACAGTGGATCGTCGTAGTGCTGGTACTGGACTGGGTTATACGGATTTATTCTGGCGGGTCGGTTTTCAGAGGGAGTGATGGGCGTTCGTATGTTCATCACCGAAAACTTACGTCGCCTTAGCTTTGACTCAAGCGACGTTACCACCACGAGCCGACGCCCTGAAGGGTATGGCAAAGCCACTTGAATAGCAAAAAAGGGAACTGGTAGTAGCGATTCTACCATTTTCACTATACTGGCGCCGGCTGAAGATACAACTTGGATTTTCCTATATCAAACAATAGAAAAAGGCAAATAAATGCAACTCTCACTTGGAAAATGACAAACGGCAGCATCTTGCTCTGAATCAGCAGCTCATTTTGCAATAAAAAGTTCCGTTATCATGCTCAGCCGAATCGCAGCTGCACCCAAGAAACCAATCAATTGCCAACAAGAACAGTTGATTGCAATCTCAATGGGACTAAGGGCGCTATGGCATGTTAAAAAAACTTAAGCGTAAACTACACAAATACAAGTAGGTAAAAAACATTCTTGTCAAGTTTTAGATAGGAAACTACAGAATCATTCAACACTACTGCATAAGTATCACGCCTAGGAGAATGCCTGCAAACCGCACAGTAGATATATCAGCATTGTAGGAGGACATAGATTCGCACCATAATACAACTAGTTTCCAAAGTGAATTAAAGCATCTAAAATTGTACACAGATTGGTAAAAGCACACTAAGAAATGTAATGGCAGCAAATAGAGGTGGATAAGTTGAAGCTCCATTTTTTGGACTTTAACCGATGGCATGGTCACCACTTTCTGGGACGATATGCAGAGTTATTATTTTGCGTCGTCTTCACGTAAGAAAATGGCAAACTAGGACCAAAATATGGATTTCTTTTCCATGTCAGGAACCGCCACGTCCAACCATACTAAAGAATATAAATGTTTGGCTAAGTTCTAAATTAAAGGCATTACTAATGAAAAGAAAAATAAACAAAACTCGATAGTAGGTATGAAATGGCGCGCTCTTTATTGTGAAGCCTTGGCGAAACTATAAAGGCTCAATTTTGCAAATAGATGACTATAGTAAAAGGCGAGAAGGTCGTTCTGAAGACTTGCTCTACACCATTAAAAGAGAGCTTACCAGCAAGTACAGTTGCCACGTACTATATTTATTATACGACAAGCAGTGTTTTTGTGACATTGACATCCTGCATCCCTTTGTATTTGGGAACAATTTCGGCATTTGAACGATAGGCTCAAATGGAAGACTCCCTATTTTCGGTCCCAACTATTTTCAACGTATTGTCACAAATCGAAAGCGTCCTAGTTGAAATAAAGGTCAGATAGTTTAGGAAAGTTGAAACTTATGGATTCGTAAAAGATAACAATTACAGATAACACAACACAAAAAGGATTGTAAAGCATTGAAATGACGAACGCAATCTGAATAATAAGAATCCTTTCAGCGATTTCCAAGAAGAAAGTAAAATTTCCTGTTGCTAGTCTGGATTCAATTGATGGCTTGTCCACTAATTCGTCTGTCGTATATTAAGAACTGGGAAAAAGAAAAAAACAAAAAGGAACCATTCCCAACGTATAGAAGCCATAAAACGGCGATGGCCTAAATGCAAGTTGCTAGAAAACTATAAGATAAAGACGCAGCTCACTTTTTCAAGTCAATCCTGCATAGACAGAGAATTGTACAGTCCAACTTGGCATCTTTGGGCAACCAAACGTGCTTAAACTGCAACCACTTATATCGATCTACAACGGTACTGGGCTCAGAATACGTACTGTTGTCAGAGCAATTTTACGTTATATCGAGGCTGCTTCACTCCATTTCGAAGTAGTCGACTCGCAATAGAGAGTTATTGTCAATGACAACAGAGGAATTGTAATGCATGAAAATGACAAAAACCCCTGATAGTGGAAATCTACTGAACTATTTATTACAATGGATTACAAACGACAAGAAAGAGCTGCTTCCGCGTGCAATTCATCACTCCTCTAATGCTTTTCGTTGTCCAATGGTCCACTTGTCAAACATTTGAAATTAACTCAGGAAAACAGTAAAAACAAAACTCAATTCGTTGCATAAGAAACATAAAAAGGAACAAAGTTGAACTGCAATTTGCAATAAAGAGGTCTAACGATTCCGCGGCTTTAGAGATACTGTAATGATTTGATTGACAAAAACCATTCGTAATTGCAATCCTTTCAGCGATTTACAACGTTAGATTAAAACTGTTTAGAAATAACTGCTTCTTCGTGCAAGTCACGATTCAAGAATTGCTTTCTTTTCCAATGCTCAAAGTGTCGCGCAAATAGAAACAAGGTAAGACGAAAAATATGAAAAAGGGACACCGTCCAACCTATAAATACATATAAAGGAATATCATGTCGCTGAAAATAGTTAAAAACGTCAACAAACAGATACTACGCAATGCAGCAATTGAATTATACGTTAACCAACAGTGATGCCGTCGAATTTATCAATGTTGGGCGACGCAACTGACTCATCCTGCAATAAATTAAATCTGCCCACAATGGTGTTGGGCACAGAAGATTGACTACCGCCAGACTACTTTTCACATTATACCAAGGCTTCCATACTTTTTCGAAGTCTTCGAGTTGTAATAACGAGGCTCACTGATTACATGCCATTACAGGAATTGTACTGTACTGAAATTAAAAAAAGACCTTAAAAAGGCAATGCTTTCAGCAAAGGCATTACGAAACAAGGGTAGAGGACACTGAAACAGTTCAATCAGGCTTAGAATAACAGTGATACAATTTAAATTGAGAATTGTTAGATAGCTAAACTAGCTTGCGCTGCCATAAGTTGCATCTATCCATGAACTTGTTGTGAAAAGAATGTTTACGGTTGTCAAATCGCGGTTACTTCACTGTTTTTCAGAATTGTGTACATGTAACAAGGAACCTCAAGATTTCTGAGACATTAGAGGCATTGTAATGCATCGAAATGACAAAAAAATCCTCCATATTAGAAATCCTCAGCTGTTCCTGACAATGTTTCGTACTGTCTAGAAAGCACTGGTTCCTCAAGCAAGCATGGATTGAACAATGATTTCTGTTCTTTGCTATTATGATAAAATTAAATTATCGAAGCGAATCACGGCGCAAAGCATAAAACATAAAGAAGGATGTAAATGCAAACTGTTAAAAAGCAGTACAGAAAAGGCACATGGAACTGTACTAGTTCAGTTATGCATAAACTTACAGAATTGCCTTCTCGTTGGACGCCTTTAGCAACAAACCAACTTACACTGCATTAACCATTATAGCGTTACGACAAAATTGGCTACGGAGTACAAAGCATTGTCGAGGTACTTTTTTTCGTTATATCACTACTGTTGCATGGCATTTATGAATAGTCGATACGTGGTTAAGAGGCATAATGATTACATGGCACTACAGGTTTTGTAACACATTCATGAGACCAAAGCCAGTAACAATGCCAACCATCTCAGTGATTTGCAACAATGGTTTGAACTGCTTAGAAACAACTGATTCCTCGTGCAAGTTGCGAAATAACCAATGCTTCTTTGACAAATGATCCTCTAGTCACACATTTATAATTAGCTTAATAACAAATTAAAAAGGCATACCATTATAGTTTATAAAAGACAACAGAAGAAAAATACTGTAGCCACAAATTGTACAGAGACTTTAAGAAATAGTCACCAAGCACTGAGTCAATCCAATAAAGCATAGCAGGCTAACTGTACGATCGAATCCAGAATCAAAGGGCATCCAAGCGGGCCAGAACTGCAGTAGGTTGTAGCGATCCACGGCTATGTTAGACACAAAAATTTTACAATGGTCAAAACATATTTTAAGTTACATCAAGGTTGGTTCAATATTTCAAATTCGTCGATATGAAACAAAGAGGCTTAATAAAAACATGCTATTACACATGACTTTTACTTGCAATAAAACTACAAAAAGGCATGATAAATGGCAATCTACTGGCCAAAAAGCATCACATAAGGAGTACAAGGTGCTGCACTAGTTCGATTGTGCATTAACCAACATTGGTACCATCAAAAATTTCTTAATTGCAATCCTCCCCGCTGTTTACAACGATGGATCAGAACTGTGTAGATACAACTGATCCCTCGTGTATGTTACAATTCAACCAATAAATTTTGAAGCTACGCTCCGCATGTCACACATTTCGAATCTATTGTTTATAAAACCCACAATAGAGGGGAATAGTGGCATTAAGAAAAAGATGAAATGCACTGTGTCAATCCAATCAAGATAGATGAATAATTGTTCGGTCAAATCGAGCATCCACTGGTATAAAAACGAGCCAACACAGCAATAGCCATATCAATCTACGACTTTTTGGGCAAGGAAGATTCACTGTTGTCAAAGTATATATTAGATCAGATCAAGGTAGCATCATTAATTCAGAGTTTTTGACCTGTAGTAAAAAGACATGATTAAATGGAACCACAGGTATTGTACTGCACTAATGTTACAGAGAAAACACAAAGATTGCCACTCTTTCACCAGAAAACCATTACACAAAAGATACAAGGCACTGCATCAACTAAATTGCGAATAAACCAAGAGGGTGCCATCAAATTGAGAATCATTGGGCAACCGAACAGGCTTTGACAGCAATAGATTCCATATACCCACGAGTATTGGGTACAGAAGAGTTACTATAGTCAATTTAAGGTCACTTCGCTGCTATTCAGAATCCCTCGATTTGTAATAAAGAAAGTCATATTTTGAATGACACGAAAGGCATTGTGGTACATCAAATTGACCAAAGAACACTCCTTAATGGAAATCTCTCTGCCAGTTCTAACAATAGATTACGACTGTTTGGAGACCCCTCTGTTTCCTCGTGCAAGACAATTTTCAATCACTGATTTTTTTGTCCTTTGCTACGCTTGTGATACAGTTAGAATTACAGTCAAATTAAATTATGGAAACGGAGCAATGCACATAGTACAGAAATATAAGGAAGAACGTAGCTTAAACGCAAATTGCTAAATAGCATTACAAAAAAGGGACATTGAACTATACGAGTTCAACCATGGCAAAACCACAGAAATACCTTCTCATTGGACAATGTTGTCAACAAACATACCTGCATTGCAATGATGATTGTAGCGTTACGACCAAATTGAACACAGGATACTAAGCAATGTCAAGGAACTTTCTAGTTATGTCGCTGTTCTTGCACGGCATTCCATTGTAGTCTGCTCAAAATGAAGAGTCATGACAATTACATGACACAATAGGTTTGATAAAGAATTAAATGACAAAAAAATAGTATTGGCAATCTCAGCGCTTCGCAACAATGGATTTGAACAGTCTAGAAACAGGTAACACCTCGTGCAACACAGAAACAAACAATGACAATTGCAACTCTAATCACACACTTAGAATTAAGAATAACACATAAACCACTTACCCTACATAGTTTATAAAACACAACGGAAGAAAGCTGCTATAGATACAAATTGTTAAAACGCATTAGGGAAGAAGTACCATGCACTGAGTCAATGTAGTAAAGTATAGACAAATAATTGTACAAGCGAGACGAGCATTAGTGGGTATCCAAACGAGCTAACACTGCAACAGCTTTTATCGGTTTTTGATGGTGTTCCACACAAAAGCTTAACACTAGTCAAAGTACATTTTACAGTATGCCAAGAGGGTTTTATTGTTACATAGTCTTCAACTTACAATTTCGAGGCCTAATTAGTACATGGCATTAGAGGTATTGTACTACAATAGAATTACAGAAACAAACGATAATGGCAATACTTTCAGCAGAAAACCATCACTCAAAAGTTAAAAGGCACTGCAGCAGCTCAATCATGAAAGAACCCAGAGTGGTAAAATCAAATTGAAGATTGTTGGGCAACTGCTGACTCAATAAGTTACATTTATCCACCACTGTTGGGCACCCAAGATTTGTTATAGTCAATTCGTGGTTACTTCATTGCTTTTCAGAGTCCTGGAATTGTAATAAGGAGAATGAAGCTTTCACTGACACTAGAAGCATTGTAATGCATCCTAATGACCAAAATAACCCTTCATAATGAAAACCTCTCGACTAGCTCTAACAATTGATGACAACTGTTTAGAGACCCCACTGCTTCTTCGTGTAAGCCATTATTCAACCAAGGTTATTTTTTTCATTTGATATGCTTGTACTACAGTTAAAATTATATTCAAATTAAATTATAGAAATGGAACCCTGCGCATATTAGAAAAACATAACAATTAGTGTAGCGCAAATGCAAATTTTTCAAAAGCACGACAAAAAGCTACATTGAACTGTGTTAGTTCAATCATGCAAAAACTATCAGCAGTACCTTCTTATTGGATGTTGTTAGCAATAAACCAACTTACGATGCAGTAACCATTATAGCATTACAACGAAGTAAAGCATGGAACACTAAATACTATCAAGGCACTTTTTTAATTACATCACACGATTATTACACGACATTTCAGAGAGGTCGACTCGAAATAAAGAGGCATAATGATTAAATGACAATATAGGCTTTGAAACATATTCACCTGGCAAAAAAGCAACAGTAACGGCAATCGTCCTAACGATTTGCAGCAATGGATTTGAATTGTTTAGGCTCAACTAGCTCCTGGTGCTACTTACGAAACAACCAATGATACTTTGACACTGCAACTCTAGTAACCTATTTAAATTAAGGTAAAAGTGCTATCTAAACGCTTACGCTTTATAGTTAATAAAACGCAACAGAAGGAAGCTGCTATCGCCGCAAATGGTTAAAACACATTGACGAAGAGGTACCATTCCCCTAGCCAATTTAGTAAAGTTAAGACGAGTAATAACTGTACGATGATAGCAAGCATCAATGGGTATTCAAGGCCAGATGACACTGCAACAGCTTTTACTAACCTAGGACGGCGATGGGTACAAAATCTTTACAATGGCCAAGATACATACCACGCCAAAGTAGCTACATCGTCTCAAAGTAATCGCCTTGCAATAAAAAGGTCTAATAAATACGTGCCATTACAGTTACTGTATTGCAGTGAAAGCAAGCAAAAAAATGAGTAACTACAATTCTTTAAAAAAGAGCATCACATAAGAGTCTGAGAGGTACCACTAATCCACGAATGCATAGCGCAACTATGGTACCATCGAGTTTAACTGGGTTGGAAAAATGAAGCTGGCTAAGAAAGATAGAGCAGTAAGCACCTGTGACAAAGGTCAAACAGGCACACTTAGTACAGTAGTAATTATTTTTACGACGTCACCAGATTGACGCGTTTAGAAGGTGGGTAAGAGGCAAACAGCTTTACAAGGCTGTTAGGTTTTCTTAGGTTTTCTTAGATTTTCCTAGGTTTTCTTAAGTTTTCTTAAGTTTTCTTAGGTTTTCTTGGGGTTTATTAGGGTTTATTTAGGGTTTATTAGGGTTTATTTAGGGTTTATTAGGGTTTATTAGGGTTTATTTAGGGTTTATTAGGGTTTATTTAGGGTTTATTTAGGGTTTATTAGGGTTTATTAGGGTTTATTTAGGGTTATTTAGGGTTTATTAGGGTTTATTAGGGTTTATTTTAGGGTTTATTTAGGGTTTATTAGGGTTTATTAGGGTTTATTAGGGTTTATTAGGGTTTATTAGGGTTTATTTAGGGTTTATTTAGGGTTTATTAGGGTTTATTAGGGTTTATTAGGGTTTATTAGGGTTTATTAGGGTTTATTAGGGTTTATTAGGGTTTATTAGGGTTTATTTAGGGTTTATTAGGGTTATTAGGGGTTATTTAGGGTTTATTTAGGGTTTATTAGGGTTTATTAGGGTTTATTTAGGGTTTATTTAGGGTTTATTAGGGTTTATTTAGGGTTTATTAGGGTTT